>SJYX01008556.1:0-24608 GCA_006410675.1 Oreotragus oreotragus | reverse complement strand
TGTATGCCAAAACCAGTAGAGTACTGTAAAGTAAAATAAAATAAAATTTAAAAAAAAAAGAAAAAAAAATCTGTTTCCTTGTAATGTTTGACAATCTGAATTTTACTTATCATTTGTTTCTATATACAGCTTTCCACAAAGCCTATAAAGTATTAACTCACCAATTTTTAACAAATACATTTTCAGTGTCCAGCATGGCAACTAGTCAAGATGCTTCACAGTGAGAGAGTTAATAAAGATTGCCCTTGAAAGATCTCATCAGCAAACAGCCAACACTTAAAAAAAAAATTGCTCTAATAAAATACACACATACATCCTACGTTTATTACTGTTTTTTTCTCTCACACATTTATATATTTTAATAAAAATAATTTCTCCCCAAAACAGATCAATATGAAATCCTTTATTGAACATTTCTGAAATCATATTTCTTAGCACAGATGCTTTAATAAATGACTGAATTTAAAAAATAGGTAACTTGGGAGGAAAACAGTCACACTAGAATTTTTGTTCTGTTTCATTGTAGAAATATTACACACTAATAACAGGCTTAAAATAACAAGCCTGATGATTTTATTTCTATTTCCTAGCTATATAGATGCGTTAATTTGCCTATAGGGAAGAAGTCTACCAAGAACATTACACCATACATAAAGGAATAGACAGTAAATATTGTACGTTTATGGGCCATTGAGTTTCTGAAGCAACTACTCAACTTTGCAACTGCACCTTGAAAGCAGTGGTAGTCAGTACTTAAATGAATGGATTTTGCTGCGCTCTAAAAGATTGTATTTATAAAAAGGGGCTAGATGGCAACCAGGTTGTAGAATACTGATTCCAGGTACAGAGTGTTACATAATACTGACAAAAGTTCTCTCCTTGACCAAACTTTTAGTCAGGCTCTTCAGAACCCTCTGTTCAGTCAGGCCTGACCTTGAACTCTTATCTCTGTTCCCACAGAGTCCAGTTTTAGCAAGCTGCTGCTGCTGCTAAGTCACTTCAGTAGTGTCCGATTCTGTGCGACCCCATAGACGGCAGCCCACCAGGCTCCCCCATCCCTGGGATTCTTCCAGCAAGAACACTGGAGTGGGTTGCCATTTCCTTCTCCAATGCATGAAAATGAAAAGTGAAAGTGAAGTCTCTCAGTCGTGTCCGACTCTTTGCAACCCCATGGACTACAGCCTACCAGGCTCCTCCATCCATGGGATTTTCCAAGCAAGAGTACTGGAGTGGGATGCCATTGCCTTCTCCGGTTTTAGCAAGAATCTTGCTCAATTAGAGAGAATCCCCCACACTGAACATCTGATCCATCTCTCATCTCCTGTCATGTGCCAGGTAGTATCTGGTCATCCTGGTCTGTAATTAAAAAGAATCCTGTCAGGTTGGTTTAGCCAGAACCCCACCTTGTACAGCTGATGTTCTGATGTTCTACTCTTAGTAATTTTCCATCCATTGACCCACACCATGTTCCATGTTTAATAGTTGTATTCAGAATTAAGCTCAATTTCTCTCTGCTATTGTGAAATTCCATTGCAGTAGTACCTCTGAATAAAGTCTGCCTTATTTATTTTTTAACTACAGAGGAACAGATTAATTCATTATCTGCAACAGGAAGTGAAAGAGGAGAAAATAACCACAGCTCCTAGGGTGACTCCACAAACTCAGCTGCCCTCAAACAACTCAGTTCTTTAACAAGTTATCACAAGGATTTTTTTCTTTAATAATCTAAAAAATAACCTAGGGTTTTCCTTTGATGTATCAAAATCCATATTTAATACCTAAATGACGTCTGATTTTTCTCTTTTACTTTTCTTCTTTTAAAAATTATTGTTTCATCACATTTGTAACTTTTCATGAAAATCCTAATTTGCATTCTGCAAAACAACATTTTTTGTGTTAAAAGTTTGTCTTAGGCTTTCTGCAACAAGAAAATCTATGGGACTTTGGCCCCCAAATATATCCTGAAAGTGAAAGTGAAGTGAAACTAAGGTACAATCAGAGGCTAAATGCTCACATTCTAAAGAAAGATGGCCTCAGTGGTGAAGGTAACTCCTCTGGGACTTCTAAAATCATTGCTGCTCTCCCTCCCCAATCTTAATCCCTATAAAGTAAAAAACATGGCATTAAATAATCCATTTATTCTTCCTATTAATCAGTAATCTCTACTTTACCATAGACTAAACTGTTTCATGTAATGTAGTCTTTATTTTCCCCTGTGTACTTGGTGCCCTTGATAAATATTTCTCTTTGGGAAATACTACATATTTTTACTATCTTTTCCTGAATATATTTTAATGCCTGCCAGGGCTCTTCCTCTCCTCAATTATCCTTTTTAAATAATCTCTATACAATTCCACTTACTGTTTTGAAACAGGAAACTAAGTGCTGTTCGTGGAGCTGAAGAATGAACTTTGCAAACAAGCAAACATTCACAAGGGCAGAATTTATTTTAATGGTGAAAGATACAAAGCTCCCAGCGTAGACACTCAGAGAAGGTCAAGTGACCCCGAAAGGCAGGGATTACATAGTTTTATATCTTTACTGGTATTTATCTGAACAGTCTTGGTTGGCTTGTGACTTTAATATATGTCATTTTTGATCAATCAATTTGACGATTACAGTACCTAATTTGACATTTTTATGGTTTTTATCCCCAGTTTCTAAGCTTTTTTAGGCCTTGAGTCATCAGCCCATGATCCTTTTCCCTGAACCCAGGCGACTGTTTAAGGACCAGATGCATGTTTAAGAGTTAATGGTCCCTCTGGCATACTTGATAAGCTGGACAGCAGTTAATGCTTGTCCCTTCTGGGTCTGAATGCTTTATGACTTACCAGACCAAGGAGGTATTCCTCTGAATGCCTGGAAATTGTAACAAAGAATTTAGCTTTAGGTTAGAGAAGTGAGATGCTTACCTGAGAAGAAAAAATTTGAAATTAAAAAAGGAACTGAGGTATCAGAGTCCTATAGTGCCTAGAAACTTTTGCCTCAATTTCATACAACATTTATAATCATTTTTGCTAAGTTCACAGTGGCAAGAGAATAAGAATTTTGAGAGTGATTTGTTAATTCTAAATTAACATTTATATCTTACAAATATTTAAACATCTCAAGCAAGACTGCTGCTGCTGCTGCTAAGTCACTTCAGTTGTGTCCAACTCTGTGTGACCACATAGACGGCAGCCCACCAGGCTCCCCCATCCCTGGGATTCTCCAGGCAAGAATACTGGAGTGGGTTGTCATTTCCTTCTCCAATGCATGAAAGAGAAAAGTGAAAGTGAAGTTGCTCAGTCTGTCCGACTGTTAGCGACCCCATGGACTGCAGCCCACCAGGCTACTCCGTCCATTGGATTTTCCAGGCAAGAGTACTGGGGTGGGGTGCCATTGCCTTCCCCGCAAGCAAGACTACAGTATGTATATAGAATTATTCTACTCTTCCTTATATCACTCAAAACAAATTTGTAATTCACTGCATTACACAGAGTATCCTTTTGTCAATTTTTAACAAATTAAAGTAAAAATACATAATTCAGCACTAAAGTAATAATGTGTTAAGACCAGATAACTTTACTGAGTCAAAGATGGGTTATCTAAGGAAATACATTATTATAACATTTCACCTATATCTATACAAAGAAATTTGGTGATCACCTCAATAGATGCCAGAGGACTTTTGAAAAAAAAATTAGTAATCATTGTGAATAAAAATATTTACCTAATTAATGCATTCCATTTATTGAACAGGATAATTTTTTTAATTATAAAGTATAATATTTTATATGCATGGAAAACTAATTCACATTTAGCAATTTATAACACACACATAGAATTAGCCTTTAAGTAGTATATGCTCTTAGTCATAATGCAATTTAGAAAAGCTCTCACATAAGCCATACTTATTGCCATTTTAACATTTTACCAATTAAAGATTTTCTGGTTAATTTTATTTTTAACATCTAATTGATTACTATAGATAAGAAGAATATAATTTTTCACCATGGTAGGGTGAAAAGTAAACCATCTTGAATAGTATTACTTAAGTTTAAAACAAGAATACAAATAAAACAAAGAAATAAGGATATAAGGCATTTTAAGATAAAACAAAAACAAAAAATATTGATACCATTTAAAGAATTCTATCCAAGTCAACAGTTGTTTATCTCTGTCCAAAAGAACAGGGCATGCATCTTTCAAGAGGTTTTCATGACTTTTTATAGCAGTCACTTTTGATACTCTCAAATAATGGGAATAAATCATGCCTTTTCCTTGTCCACTGCAGAAGATAAAGCAAAGCTTGTTTTTATGCTCCCAAAGTTCCCATCAATTTTGGTACCGTATTCTACTTTATATGTTGATGGTCCTTGTATAGAGCAACTGGCAGCTGGAAAACTCTATCCTTTTAAATTTATCACCATTCTATAGTTCCCTGCAAAACAGAGACTACCATCTTCAGTAATAACTATATGCTTTCTTATTATAACTTATTCTAAAAACAAATAGTTTAGCCTAAGCTCAGAATGAAAATATCAGTAACTAGTTATACAGAAAAGTGATAGAGAAATAATTGTACATTAAATTTTTTCATTGTACAATATTATATGCCATAAGGGAAAAATTCAAGTACAAAAAGGAGAACTATTTACTTAAAAGGCCACATGCATGATCAAGGACACCAGTATTTATTTAATTCTCATTACAGGTCTTATTACGTCTCAGTCTCTGTGGGGTCTATCTGTGTCTGCTGGGGTCTCTGTGTCCTGGTGCACACAAGGTTTCTCTGAGCCCTCCGAGCATTTCTGGCAGATATGGGGTTTGATTTTAAATGTACCAAGGGAACATTTCATGCAAAAATGTGCACAATAAAGGACAGAAATGGTATGGACCTAACAGAAGCAGAAGATATTAAAAAGAGGTGACAAGAATACACAGAAGGACTATACAAAAATATCTTCATGACCCAGATAATCACAATGATGTGATCACTCACCTAGAGCCAGATCCTGGAATACGTAGTCAACTGGGCCTTAGGAAGCACCATTAAGAACAAAGCTAGTGGAGGTGATAGAATTCTAGTTGAGCTATTTCAAATCCTAAAAGATGATGTTGTGAAAGTGCTGCACTCAATGTGCCAGCATATTTGGAAAACTCAGCAGGGGCCACAGGACTGGAAAAGGTCAGTTTTCATTCCAATCCCAAAGAAAGACAATGCCAAACTACCGCAAAGAATGTTCAAACTACTGCACAATTGCACTTATCTCACATGCTAGTAAAGTAATGCTCAAAATTCTCCCAGCTAGGCTTCAAAAGTATGTGAACCAAGAACTTCCAGATGTTCAAGCTGGATTTAGAAAAGGCAGAGGAACCAGAGATCAAATTGCCAACATCCGTTGGATCACCAGAAAAGCAAGAGTTCCAGGAAAACATCTATTTCTGCTTTATCGAATATGCCAAAGTCTTTGTGGGGATCACAACAAACTCTGGAAAATTCTGAAAGGGATGGAAATGCCAGACCACCTGGCCTTCCCCTGAGAAATCTGTTTGCAGATCAAGAATGAACACTGGAAGTGGACACGGAACAGCAGACTGGTCCCAAATCAGGAAAGGAGTCCGTCAAGGCTGTGTATTGTCACCCTGTTTATGTAACTTATATGCAGAGTACATCACACACAATGCTGGGCTGGCTGAAGCACAGGCTGGAATCAAGATTGCTGGGAGAAATATCAATAACCTAAATACGCAGATGACACCGCCCTTATAGCAGAAAGTGAAGAAGAACTAAAGAGGCTCTTGAAAGTGAAAGAGGAGAGTGAAAAAGTTGGCATAAAACTCAACATTCAAAAAAACTAAGATCATGGCATCTAATCCCATCATTTCATGGCAAATAGATGGGAAACAATGGAAACAGTGGCAGACTTTATTTTTTGGAGCTTCAAAATCACTGCAGATGGTGAATGCAGCCATGAAATGAAAAGACACTTGTTCCTTGGAAGAAAAGCTATGACCAACCTAGACAGCATATTAAAAATCAGAGACATTACTTTGCCAACAAAGGTCCGTCTAGTCAAAGTTATGGATTTTCCAGTAATCATGTATGGATGTGAGAACTGGAGTATAAAGAAAACAAAGCACCAAGAATTGATGGTTTTGAACTGTGTTGTTGGAGAAGATTCTTAAGAGCCCCCTGGACTGCAAGCAGATCCAACCAGGCAATTCTAAAGGAATGCAGTCCCAATATTCATTGGAAGGACTGATTCTAAAGCTGAAACTCCAATACTTTGGCCACCTGATGCAAAGAACTGACTCACTGGAAAAGACCCTGATGCTGGGAAAGATTGAATGTAGGAGGAGAAGGGGACAACAGAGGATGATTGGTTGAATGGCATATGAGCTTGAGTAAGCTCCAGGGGTTGGTGATAGAGAGGAAAGCCTGACATGTTGAAGTCCATGGAGTCACAAAAATGGGACATGACTGACCAACTGAACTGACTGATAGGTCTTATTTCAAAGGACTCAAAAATATTAAGAATGACCCCCATAATATCATAATGCTTATCTGAGTTTATTACTTTCTAGGTAATTATAATAAGTGCTACTATAAGTAAAATTAAAAAATGCTTTTCTCACAAAAGTTAAAACTCTATTTCAAACCAAATAAGCATTTTAGTATACTTATATCAGACACACTATTCTTCAACCCTTTCATCCACTCCTTTTTCCTGTGTGAAATTTTTTCTTTGTTGCTTATTTTCCTTAGAACTATGTGGTCCTTTGAAATACACTTCCCTAGAGCTTAGATATGTAAATAATCTAAAAACACAAATTAGTACATTTTTGTTCATGTGGAGGATACAGTCAACTGTACCTTATAGATTCAATGCTAGTTCTGAATATATAATGAAAAAAGTGTAAAACATAAAGTTATCCTCAGATTTTAACATGCATAATTTGTTATTTATAGCTGTTATGATAATTAGAATATGATCTAATCTATATTCTATACAGATGTATTACAGTATTTTGTTATTATATTCTATTTATATAATGATCATGACATCCAGTCCCATCACCTCATGGGAAATAGATGGGGAAACAGTGGAAACAGTGTCAGACTTTATTTTTTTGGGCTCCAAAATCACTGCAGATGGTGACTGCAGCCATGAAATTAAAAGACGCTTACTCCTTGGAAGAAAAGTTATGACCAACCTGGATAGTATATTCAAAAGCAGAGACATTACTTTGCCGACTAAGGTCCGTCTAGTCAAGGCTATGGTTTTTCCTGTGGACATGTATGGATGTGAAAGTTGGACTGTGAAGAAAGCTGAGCACCGAAGAATCGATGCTTTTGAACTGTGGTGTTGGAGAAGACTCTTGAGAGTCCCTTGGACTGCAAGGAGATCCAACCAGTCCATTCTGAAGGAGATCAACCCTGGGATTTCTTTGGAAGGAATGATGCTAAAGCTGAAACTCCAGTACTTTGGCCACCTCATGCAAAGAGTTGACTCATTGGAGAAGACTCTGATGCTGGGAGGGATTGGGGGCAGGAGGAGAAGGGGATGACAGAGGATGAGATGGCTGGATGGCAACACGGACTCGATGGACGTGAGTCTGAGTGAACTCCGGGAGATGGTGATGGATAGGGAGGCCTGGCGTGCTGCGATTCATGGGGTTGCAAAGAGTCGGACACGACTGAGCGACTGAACTGAACTGAAAGTATGAAATTTTTCTTCTCTAATAAAATTCTGCCATTATACCTTCAATGTACTACATAATATCCCATTGGAAAGTTTATTCTGAAAGTCCCCTGTTGCTATTATGGTTACTTCATGGAAATGATCACCCCTTTTTCAAATAGTTTAATTCTATCTATTTCTGTGGAGAGAAAAAGAGGCCTAAATTTATAGAAATAACTTTTCTTATAATGTTTCATTTAGCATAGTTGGTTCAGTTAATATCTGGCTCAATGGAACATTAATACATAGCCTACTGCCTGTCTCTTGATCAAAAAAATCCTGATTATACTGGATTTAGCTTAATACTAAAGTTTACATAAAGAAGATTTTACTCTATTGATTATGTAATTTTTACAATTGTGGCAACTTTGAGTAAAATGTAAAAATCAGTTCTATGACAAGGCTTTTAAGGAAACAATGTTCTAGAATTTGGAATTTTGTCTTCTCAACTTTTAAATACTACCCTAATTGAAGGGCATGTGTGTATGTGTGTGTGTGTGTATGTGTATACAAAGAAAAAATTCCAGGTGTGGATTTTGTGTGTTGCTTCTGTCACGTGCAATTGACAAACAGATTAAAAGGTGACTGTGACTTTTAGAGAATCCTACTGACAACAAATCATGAGTCTGTTCTAAAGAAGCCTATAACTATGCAAGACAGCAAAAGAGATACAGATGTGTAGAGCGGACATATGGACTCTGAGGGAGAAGGAGAGGGAGAGGGAGAGCGGGGGATGATTTGGGAGAATAGCATTGAAATATGTATACTATCATGTAAGAAATGAATTGCCAGTCTATGTTCAATGCAGGATGCAGGATGCTTGGGGCTGGTGTATGGGGATGATCTGGAGGGATGATGTGGGGTGGGAGGTGGGAGGGAGATGTGTATAAGAGACAGNCTGGAGGGATGATGTGGGGTGGGAGGTGGGAGGGGGGTTCATGTTTGGGAGTTCGTGTAAAAAAATAGATAAATACAAAAAAAAAAAAAATGACTCTGGAGAACCCAACACAGATGATCATGAAACAGGTATGAAAGTCATTCAGCTATCCATAACTAATTCAAAATTGTAAGGATAAAAAGAAGTTCACAGACTGTGTAGCTGAGGTCCATTGTAAGCATCTGTTCAACTGCTGAGGTTCTTCACAATGCTGCCCATCACTGCTAAGGAGCACTCACAACTATCTGCTTCCCATTATTTTCCATTTTAATAGCAGTTTTATATTTATTTCAATCATTGTGTATCTTGTATTAAGGTAAATGCTTTGTTATTTAATGTGTAGGTCACCAGCTGACAAGAGTTCATATTTGAACCTGATGGAGAAAACTTTGTATTGACAAACATATTTGTATATATGAGGATGATTAAGTATACTCTGTGGGTAAAGTAGCAGACTACTGCAGAGATAAGAAAGTATCTACAAAAACTGGGCTTCTTCTTCTGTAATACAGAATTGTTGACGGAAAGTGACTACTGAATGCTAGTACACGAGAGTAATTAATGTGGTTCCTCAGATCTGAGTAGATGTTCCTGGTGGCTGAAACAGTAAAGTGTCTGCCTACAATGAAGGAGACCTGGGTTCAATCCCTGGGTTGGGAAGATCCTCTGGAGAAGGAAATGGCAACCCACTCCAGTATTATTGCCTAGAAAATCCCATGGATGGAAGAGCCTGGTAGGCTACAGTCCATGGGGTTGCAAAGAGTCAGACACGACTGAGCAACTTCACCTCACCTCAGATCTGAGTGGGTTAAGAAGCACATATACCTTTTCCAATCTCTTTTGACAACTTTATCTAAGTTGGACATGGATAAATATGAAGCTCCAGGAGATGGCTGGCCCACTAAATGCAAGAAGTCCTGTATGCCTGAATCACTGCATGGAGTAGAATTCCTCTCAACCAGAATATTAACATGAATTATAAGGTAAACTTTTTAGGGCTTTCAAATTTTTTAAGTCCTTTGGAAAGATTAGTGCAACTATAAACACTCTAAGTTAAAAAAAAAAAAAAGACATAGAAAACAGGTCAGCATACAAGTTACAATTCAAAAGTACATGTCAACACTAATGCTTAGAAATAATATCTAGACCTAATTTCTTTCAAAAGTTACTTGAATATAACTTTAAAGTCTAAAAAGAAAAAAATAATATCCATAAAAATTATGAAACTAAACGGGCAAAAGTAAAATAATAATGAGTGAGAATGAAAAAAAAACTAAATAGATGAAATAATCTCTTAAGTAGATGTAGCCCAAGTGAAAATTCATAACCTGGAAATAAGCTAACACTGAACAATTTTTTAAAAAGCATATCAGAGATAAATAAGATAATATTAAAAGTTTTCAACAAATATTTCACAGATATTCTAGAAATACTGAACAGAATAGAGTAACACACACATACACATGTTTTCATGTTAAAACACAAAATGTGAAGTGAAGCAGGAAAAAAAAAAAACAATTCATAACAATTACATAAATAATTGAGCTATTTCAAATCCTAAAAGATGATGTTGTGAAAGTGCTGCGCGCAATATGCCAGCAAATTTAAAGAACTCAACAGTGGCCACAGGACTGCAAAAGGTCAGTTTTCATTCCAATTCCAAAGAAAGACAATGCCAAAGAATGCTCAAACTACCACACAATTGCCCTCATCTCACACGCTAGTAAAGTAATGCTCAAAATGCTCCAAACCAGGCTTCAGCAATGTGTGAACCATAAATTTCCAGATGTTCAAGCTGGTTTTAGAAATGACAGAGGAACCAGAGATCAAATTGCCAACATCTGCTGGATCATTGAAAAAGCAAGTGAGTTCCAGAAAAACATCTATTTCTGCTTTATTGACTATGCCAAAGCCTTTGACTCTGTGGATCACAATAAACTGTGGAAAATTCTTCAAGAGATGGGAATGCCAGATCACCTGACCTGCCTCTTGAGAAACCTGTATACAGGTCAGGAAGCAAGAGTTAGAACTGGACATGGAACAAAAGACTGGTTCCAAAAGGACAAGGAGTACGTCAAGACAAGTAGTATTGTCATCCTGCTAATTTAACTGATTTGCAGAGTACATCATGAGAAATGCTGGGCTGGAGGAAGCAGAAGCCGGAATCAAGATTGCCAGGAGAAATATCAATAACCTCAGATATGCAGATGATACCACCCTTATGGCAGACAGTGAAGAAGAACTAAAGACCCTCTTGATGAAAGTGAAAGAGGAGAGTGAAAAAGTTGACTTAAAGCTCAACATTCAGAAAACTAAGATCATGGCATCTGGTCCCATCACTTCATGGAAAATAGATGGGAAAACAGTGGCTGACTTTATTTTTCTGGGCTCTAAAATCACTGCAGATGGTGATTGTAGCCATGAAATTAAAAGATGCTTACTCCTTTGAAGGAAAGTTATGTCCAACCTAGACAGCACAGTAAAAAGCAGAGACATTACTTTGTCAACAAAGGTCCGTCTAGTCAAGGTTATAGTTTTTCCAGAAGTCATGTATGGATGTGAGAGTTGGACTATAAAGAAAGCTGAGCACAGAAGAATTGGTACTTTTGAACTGTGATGTTGAAGAAGACTCTTGAGGGTCCCTTGGACTGCAAGGAGATCCAACTAGCCCATCTTAAAGGAGATCAGTCCTGGGTGTTCATTGGATGGACTGATGTTGAAGCTGACATTCCAATAGTTTGGCCACCTGATGCAGAGAGCTGACTCATTTGAAAAGACCCTGATGCTGGGAAAGATTGAGGGCAGGAAGAGAAGGGGATGACAGAGGATGATATGGTTGGATGTCATCACTGACTCAATGGACATGGGTTTGGGTGGACTCTGGGAGTTGTGATGGACAGAGAGGCCTGGTCTGCTTCAGTCCATGGGGTCACAAAGAGTCGGACAAGACTGAGCAACTGAACTGAACTGAGCTGAACATATATAATGTAGCTGAAGACCAAAAATATGGAAACTATAGATAACCTCCCAAAGAATGACAGTTAAGATTGTCAGAAGGTCACTAGCAACAATAGATTATTATGGATAAGGAAATAATATTCCGAGTGTTGAGGGAAAGTAATAGTGTGAAGTCACTCAGTTGTGTCTGACTCTTTGAGACGCTATGGACTGCAGCCTACCAGGCTCCTCTGTTCATGGGATTTTTCAGGCAAGGGTACTGGAGTGGGTTGTCATTTCCTTCTCCAGGGGATCTTCCTGACTCAGGGATCGAACCCGGGTCTCCCTCGTTGTAGGCAGATGCTTTAACCTTCTAAGCCACAAGGGAAGTCCCAAGAGAAAGTATTAGTCACTTAGTATTCTATACCTAAATAAACAAACAATGAAAAGGGAGGACAAAATAGATATCCATTAAATAGAGAGCTTCAAATTATAGAATCTTGCCAAAAGATCTACGAAAGGATATACTTCACTAATAAAATAATGAACCCAGAAAAAGGAGATGATAAACGAAAAAAAATGAAAAAAAAATCTGATAATATAGCTTGGTATATCTAAGTACTGACTTTATGAATCTATAGATTTTGCTTATTTAAAAGGCAAAATTGAACTCTAGACAATGTCCACAAGAAAGGTAGTAATTTCAGAGGGTGACAGGAGTGTCATATTTGGAAAGAAAACAGGGATACTGAATAATTTTATCCCATCTTAAAGATATATGTATTCAGAAAATTTTTTAAATTAAGCATTGCTTCCATAGAAATAGGATTTATAGGTTTTAGATTGACAGAGAGTAAATCAGAGACTAAAATTGAAGTTAAAATTTGGTCAAAATAGTTTACAAAGAATGATCAATTTCAAGACAGTCTATGTTTTAACCTATTTAAAAAACTGTGACAAAGAAGAAACTATAATATAGTTATTTAATTTTACTCTGTTTTGGTTGGAAATACATTCTATTTTTAGATGCCTTCAAGCCTCTTGATTTCATATTCTTCTCAAACCATATGATAATATGGAATTGCTTCATGCAATAAAGCAGCTTTATTTGGAATTGAAGGTTATATTGTAAGGGTTTACATTCAGGTTGTGATAACCATTAGAAAGCGAAAATACTGTTTGAACCAATATGTCATCCCCACTTTCTGATTCCAGTCTCACCTTTCAGCTTTTCTTCACATTCTCAAACCACCTTATTTAATGCCAGAAAATCCTTGTGTTTCAGAATTTCTTTATGCTCTCTGCTTCCACAATCATCTCTGATGACATAATTAGACAGAAAACACAGAGCATAAATGCTTCTGAACTGCAAGAGAGGATAGAGTCATGAAGCCTTAATAACATCACTCTTCAGAAGATCAAATCAATAGCTTTGTCACCAGAGGCCCTGCATATCCCATTCACCTCTGTAAACAATAATGCAATGGTCCAAGAATTGCCACCATCCTTTCCTCTAGAATTTTAAAGTACCACTAGAGGGGAAATAAATAAATGCATGTTTCTAGGAAAAGTTATAAGACACAATGTTTTAGAACTTTAATTTTCACAGTCAGATGCTATTTTGTTAAATTTGCTCATGTAGTATTTAAAAGCTTAAAGAAGGTATCTCTGCAATAAATATACATATATATTCAAAACAGGTATAAAGTACCAAACCCTAAACAATATCTGCAAGTACAAGTGCCATTACCTAAATGAGATTTATTCTAAATTAATACCGAAGAGGAGTTTATTAGGAATTCATGTCATTTTAGAACTCAACAAAAATTGTTCAATTTTGTACGCTAATTGTTTCCAATTTTCTTTCATAGTGTTAAGATATTCTTAGTTATATGAAATGAAAGACTATTTGATGTGAATCAATGCTTTATGAATCAATGCTACTTTTTATTCAAGCCCTTAGTGGAATAAATAAAGACAATTAAAAATTAAATTTGTAACATCAATATTTCCAAATATGACAATTTCAATTATGAACCTATGAAACAAAAAGTTATGAAAAATAGAGATATTGGAGTCAACTTACAAAATACTACCTATAATGCAGAGTAATCCAAATTATTGTGCTTGGTTTTAAATTTTAGCATATCTGTTTAATATAATGTTTATGTCTATTCAAACCTTATTGAAACACTGACGATCCTCCATGCAGGGCAGCAAATGAGACACAGATGTAAAGAACAGACTTTTTGACTCAGTGGGAGAAGGCAAGGGTGGGGTGATTTGAGAAAATAGCACTGAAACATGTGCATTACTATATGTAAAACAGACGACCAGCACAAGTTCCATGCATGAAGCAGGGCGCCCAAAGCCGGTGCTCTGGGACAACCTGGAGGGATAAGGTGGAGAGGGAGGTGAGAGGGGTGTTCAGGATGGGACGACACATGTATCCCTGTGGCCAATTCATGTAGACGTATGACAAAAGACACCACAATACTGTAAGGTAATTATCCTCCAGGTAAAATTAAGTAATTAATTTTTTAAAAAGTGTTTCTTTCTTTAGTGCATCTAGAATTTGGATTTAGATAGATCTTAACAACTTTACAGAGAAAGGAATCACAGTTTGAAACACTTAGTAGTATAACTTTTAGGATAAAATGTATGCTTGTGGGCTAAGTTGCTTCAGTTGTGTCCGACTTGTTGTGACCCTATGGACTGTAGCCTGCCAGGCTCCTCTGTACCTTTGCTACATAGTAGGCCAAGAGTTCTCAAATGTATTTAAGTAAGTAATGATAATTCCTAAAGCCTCACTGTAATTTTTCCTGTTTATTATCTCTAACAACAAAGTTCCAGATAAATCTATATTTTCCCATCATTCTCAGCAGCATGTAAACACTGTTCTAATAGTGTCTACTATTAGACACTAATAGACTCCATATCAGACTCCACAAAACAAACAGAGAAAAAAGGGCCTAACTGATGATGAGTAACTAGGGCCTCCTCTGCACTGTGTGGCAGGCGGGAAAAAAGAGCATCATAGGAAGAGCACGGGTGCTTTGAATGAGGAAATGAAAGGAAGGGGAAGAAGGGAGGGAGGAACTGAGGGGGAGAAAACACATAAAGACCAGACTGAGAATTATCAAGGCTTTGGTTATAAATCTGGTATTATTTACTGAGTCCCCCCAGGGAATAAAATTCTGTTCTCTATACTTTAGAATCATGATTCATAAAATGAGGGATACCTGTATTTTCAATGGCTTTCCATATCTAAAATACCACAGCCCTTCCTGAAGAAAAGTTTCCTGTCTCACAGAAATAAGAAGAAACAGCATGTTTTCACTATACCAACGACTTCTACTTTTAACTGTTCAGTACAGCCTGGTTCTACTAATCATTGACATCAATAAATTTCTTACTCTTTGTTACAGAAATGATTTTAAATATATCTCTTTTATCTGACAGGCCTGGTAAAACAGGCACATAAATAATTAGTACAAATTATAGCAAAGATGACAGAGACATTAACTTTGTAAAGATCTAGATATATGACATCTGTGCTAGACCTTGAAAGATGAATAAAAATCCACCACAGAAAAGGAAGAAGAAAGGGATGCAAGCAGTTAGATAAAATATGAAAAACAGCAAGAGACAGGAAAAATACATAGATTATTCAAAAGTAACAAAACAGAACAGGAGACAGAACTTGCCAAAGTCAGAAAATAACAGGATATGGCCAAATTGTGAAGCCCCTTGAAAGGCGTGATGGCCAACTACTTTCAATGGAAGTGAAAGTGAAAGTGAAGTCGCTCAGTCCTGTCCAACTATTTGCGACCCCGTGGACTATAGTCTATCAGGCTCCTCTGTCCATGGGATTTTCCAGGCAATAGTACTGGAGTGGATTGCCATTTCCTTCTCCAACTTTTAATGAAAGAGAAAGATAAAACATAGAATATTTTCCTAAAATGAAATATATAAAACTGCTATCAGGATTNTCAGGCTCCTCTGTCCATGGGATTTTCCAGGCAATAGTACTGGAGTGGATTGCCATTTCCTTCTCCAACTTTTAATGAAAGAGAAAGATAAAACATAGAATATTTTCCTAAAATGAAATATATAAAACTGCTATCAGGATTTACACAATAAGTGACTTTATGGCATCCTAGGTGAAGCATCAGACACGTGAATGAAGCCATTTTAAATGTGTGGCCTTCTTAAATCACAGTGAACCAGTGACTGCTACATCCACTGCTTTTAGGAACATGAGAATCTTTTACAATTTTTCTATCCCTGCCCCATGTGTGTTGTATACATGAGGAACAATGGCGTCTTGTTTAATTTTTAGTTCTCCAGATCAAGGAGAGCTTTAGCTGGGAAGCTTCATTCACATCCATAAGTGATTTCAACGAAGCTCTTCTGGACTTCAACACAATGTCTTAATGGAATAGATCTTTGGGAGGATGTGGGCCTTTGAGCATTAAAGAGAGGCATTAGTCTTGAGAATTAAGAGAGAAGACTGTGGTATACTCTTACACTTGCAGCTTCCTATAAACATACTTCCAGGTATCCAGCCCTTTTGCAGCCC
The DNA here is from genome assembly GCA_006410675.1 of Oreotragus oreotragus. Lineage (NCBI taxonomy): Eukaryota > Metazoa > Chordata > Mammalia > Artiodactyla > Bovidae > Oreotragus > Oreotragus oreotragus. The sequence continues at coordinate 8,425 of SJYX01008556.1, read as the reverse complement.
CTTTGTAAACTCACTTTATACCTAGTCATGTGAAAAACTCCCTCTTCAGTCAACCACTATACTCTAAAAATTTTTGAGTCAAATTCTTTAATGACATGAGGCCATATAGAGAGAGGCCCTGGAATATAAGGGATCATCTTAGACATTCCAGTCCCTGTCACACTCCCAGCTGAATTCAGCTACATGAGTGACCTCTGTTTACAATAAGCAAAAGAATTACCCACATATGAGACCTGAGAAATCATAAATCACTGTGGCTTTAAGTTATAAATTTTGGGTTATTTTACCTCAATAGCAACAGATCATTGAAACATACAACTCTATATTTATCTCTACTACAAATCAAAATTATTAACAGACCATCATATATTTAAAAATGTTAATAGCTAAGATAATGTTCTAATACAATAAGCCAGGACAAAAGAAAATGATATAGACATATTGTTCTTTCTTTTCCCATTATATATACATAAGCATATGGTCACATTATCATCTGATCTGTACTTTATTCATGTATATTCCAAAAAAACCTTAAATAATTTACCATCGAGAGTTATACTTTATTCATTTAGGTTATAGATAATTCTTAGATTTGGCTATGAGATAAGTTGTTTGTAGAGAGCAATGGAATCAATAAAGAATTATTATCAGAGGCTAGAAAGGGGCAATATGAAGCTTCAAGAACACAAATAAATACTTTAAAATGGAAACTGGTGGTAGTATAATATACCTTCTCTAAAAATGATGTCCCAACATCAACTTTGTATTTGTAAATAGCAATTCATTTGTATTCAATTGAAACCAGGTACATGTATTTTCATGTAATAGTTTTTCATATACTTTATCATTGATTATAACCACTAATTTACTTATGAACAAGGAAGTTAGCAAGCAACAGATTTAGAATCCAATCATAATATTCCAGTTTCTTCCACTGCTATAAGAAGATGATGAGCATTTGTACTGTACCCAGCATTTGTACTGTACCCATTTCTGCAATCAAATAAAATATAATAAAGATTGTAAGCCATAAAAATGAATGAGTCAAGCAGTAGCTCTAGATAAGCCGATAATTATCACTCATCCAAAATCATCTTTGCTCAAAAGTGAAGGAATTTTAAAGCATGCAAGTAAGATTGAAATTTCATAGAGCAAACATATCAAGCAAAAAACATCTAGTCATCAATAACTGTCAATACTTTTAATTATGTGATCAGCACCATAAAGTATGCTTAATAATAATCATTTAAATCCTTAGATAACTATTCTTTAAATAATTTAAAACTTTATTATTTTTATCAATACTCAGCTTCTACCTAAGACAAAGTATGATAACCTTACATGGTTAGTATATGCAATATGTTTTATCCTTGGCTATTATTGCCTTCTTAATCTCATTAAAAAATGATCCATACATGTGAATTTTTCTTTAGTGCATTTTCCAATGTACAATTTTTTTACAGTGCCTCTTAAAAGATTCATTTCCAACTAATTTTTGTTTCATTCTAAATCCTTGCTATATATGAAAAAAATTGAATTAATTATACATAAAGCTTCAGTGAAATATATTTTAATGTTTAGATAGTGAAGAAAGGTTGGTTTATACTTTATAAAAATACACTACAGGCTTTTCATAAAAACAGTATTTTCAAATGACCTAACATAGTCATTAGAGAAGGAAATGGCAACCCACTCCAGTGTTCTTGCCTGGAGAATCCCAGGGACGGGGGAGCCTGGTGGGCTGCCGTCTATGGGGTCGCACAGAGTCGGACACGACTGAAGTGACTTAGCAGCAACATAGTCATATATTGATGGCTTTAGTGAACTTTTCAGCATTCAAGAACTCAAGTGTTTTATAAATAGATTAAACATTAAAAAATTCACATATGTTCCTATATAGAAACAAATGTTTTTCTTATTTATTTTCATCCTTTTAAATGGGTAGGAACACAACATCACCAAAAGAGTCAGAAAATTCAATATGATTGATGCTACAGAAAACAAAACAAAAAAATCCTTAAATAATTTACTATCGAGAGGAAAAATATCTTCTATGCTATTATTTACCAAACATTACTTAATTTCTTTATGTGTATTTTGATTATGAGTCCTATATCCAAATATAATGGATATGATTTATCTTTATCAGGCATTATGCACAAATTTTTAAGTATATATATATATTTATTAGATTAATAAGCCTTCATAAATGATTCACACAAAAAACTTTTCATGTTTAAAATTACAAATATGTCATTATCATAAAACATGAAAGGTATGATTTTAAACTTAATCAGCATTTCAGTGTGTTAATACTTCCTAACAATTAGATTTTGCACAAATAGTGCTATCCAAACAAACAAAAAATAATATGTTATATGGTAGGAAATTATATTTAATAGTAGCAAAGGATAAATTAAGCTCTGATATGCTCAGTACTCAATCACAAAACACATAACATTCCTATAAACTATCTTGTATGTTGTAAAATGTATAATTATTCATATGCATACATATGAATTCTTCATTTATTTAAATATAATTTCAGCTTATCTGGGTACTACAGTTATTACAACTCATCAGGAAATAATTTTTTTTCAAACTGTCATATTCTCTATGAAGCACCAAAACATGAAAGTTAAGCAAATGCCTAATTTGAATTCCTTTTGCTTTTTGTTGCTACTATTGATGTTGTTTTCCTTTACAAAAATCAAGTGAATACAGCAACTACTCTACTGAAGGCAGAATGGAAGAACATTTGTCATGGTATATAACTTATTTACCATTTTCCTACACTATTCCTAGGTGGGACAAAAATCAGAAATTATCTTACAGTTAATATGAGTTCATTTCTTGCACAATTAATTCTTCCAGGAATAATAATCCAAAATATATTAACTGAAAATAAATATATTTATGTTGAAAAAAGCCATCATTTGAATGCATGAATAATTATTTAAATGTGTTTTTCTTACCATGGCAAGAACCTTCAATTTCTTCATATCCTGTACTGCAGATACATCTTCCAAGAGGAACCAGCCAATCTCCATCAGCTCCACAATAGAGCTTAGGAGTGTCACGCTCTTCTGCACTCTTCACACAGGAGCCCCTTACTTCAACCAAGGAGGAAGAATCAACCCTTGGGATAGTGTCTGGAAACATGGCCAGGTTACGAACAGTAAAGGGACATTTTTTGTAGAAAACACGGACGGAAACTAGGGCAATGCATGCCCCAATGTCTTGAAAAGCCAGATAAAATCCTTTCCTTTCTATAGGCCCCAGCTCGCGAATCTCAGTGTTGAGTTTGAGGATGCGATCACCCAAATCCATCTGGGTAAAACTTTCATCAGCAGCAATTGTGTCAATCTTTGTATACTGGCTTGGCTTGAATTTAATTCCATGGGACTCATCTGATTCCACATAATACAGATTAAACGTTTCTTTGCAAGTCCCCAAGACCCATGGGATGCTGTTACAATCCCTCAGTGTAAACTTCATTTCCACATAAATTTTCTGGGCTGCATCACGAGAGATCCAGTTTGTACGAAGCCAGTTGTTTTGGTTTGGCTCCATCACGTTGCATACCTGGTACGTGTGAATGGGCCTGTTGTGTTCATCCATTTCAGTGATGGCATCCCACTGCAAAAAAGAAAAAAACAAATGATTATAAAACCACAGTGGTTAAACATCTATGATTACCTCCAAAATTTTCTGTTTTACTAAAAGAAAAAAGAATAAAAAGGACACAAGTGAGGTAAAGCAACAGTGGTACAGGATTTTAACAAGGAGCCTTTCATTTCAGAATGGGTTCTGAACATACCAGCTGTCCTGCTATGAACCTTACCTTCTTACATGTTAGTTGCAACATCAAGGGACACTTATTTATCCTCCAACTTCCCTGGTGGCTCAGATGGTAAAGTATCTGCCTGTAATGCAGGAGATCCTAGTTTGAATCCTGGGTTGGAAAGATTCCCTGAAGAAGGGAATGGCCACCCACTCTAGTATTCTTGACTGGAGAATTTCCATGGAGAGAGGAGCATGGCGGGCTATAGTTCGTGGGGTCACAAAGAGTCAGACATGACTGAGTTAGTGACTACCATTTTCATTTTCACTTTTCTCCTCAACTATAAAATGAAGCTTATCATATAGTACCTGTTCAATAGGTTTGTTGTGAAGTACAAATTAATTAATATATGTAAAGAACTTTAAATGGTTTCTAGTACTCTATGCTCAGTTGCTCACTCATATCCTACTCTTTGTGACCCCCTGGACTGTAGCCCACCAGGATCCTCTGTACATGGGATATTTCAGACAAGAATACTGAAGTGGGTAACCATTTCCTTCTCCACTAGTACTCTATAACCAACCTAAAATAGCATCTACTATGTGATCAAATAACTAGACTAATGATAAATGCACTCCAGTTAACCATTTGTCTTCATATCAAATTTGCCACAAATTGAAGTATATTTTTCAGTATTCAATTAAATATATACATGTCTATTTTGATAGAAAATGTGTACATAGACTTCCCAGGTAGCGCTAGTGATAAAGAACTCGACTGTCAATGCAGGAGACAAAAGAGACATGGGCTCAATCCTTGGGTCAGGAAGATGCCCTGGAGAAGGAAGTGGCAACCCACTCCAGTATCATTGCCTGGAGAATCCCATGGACAGAGGAGCCTCATGGGCTATAGTCCATAGAGTCGCAAAGAGTCGGACATGACTGAAGTGACTTAGTAGCAGCAGCAGCATATATAGATAAGACATATTTATTCAAGAAATACTTAAGTATTATTCTGAATACTAGGATTGCAGTAGTGAACAAGCTGAATAAAAGCTCCCTGCCTTTAAGGATCTTATTTAGAGTGGAGAGAGGCAATAAAAACTGTAAATTACTCAACTGAACAATATGGTAGAAAGTACAATGGAAAAAAATAAGACAGACAGATGGGGGGAAGAGGATTGCAATTACAGTGTAGCCAGAGAAGGCCTTCCTGAGGTTCTGACATTTAAGTAACATTTTAGAGGTGAGATAGTGAAGATAGTATCCAATCCCCGAGGTAGGAGTGTATAGATATGTTTTAGGAACCGTTTGAATGGCACTTAACAGAGAAGCAAACATGGTACAAAAAAGCCTTTGTAAGGTGGAAACACCTTGGTTTTTCCTCTGAGCTAGACCACTGAATTATCTTCACTTCTGTGTTTATATACAATAATTCTGCCACTTATATGAATAGAAAAATCTTGTTTATCCTTTTTTTAAGTTTCAGTAAAAATATGTGGGCACATTGAAATTAATTGGCATTGTCATTATTTATAAATCTACTATCACATACTTTTATATACAATTTAGATTGTAAGTATATTTTGTTTGTTTAATGAAACTTAAAACAAATTTCAATAAATAAAAACACATTTTGGTAACCTTATGTTCTTTTTGGGAAAACATAACTTCTCATTTTTATTAAGGTACAATGGAAATGATAAGCTGTTTTCTATAGTGAATTCTATTCTAGATACCATATGTCAATGCTTTATAATAAGATTGTTTAACTCATCTAGTTTGCAGCTTCTTATTTTAGTTGGATGTAGAGAGTTATCTAACCAAGACTGGTGGAATTTCAATTAGTATAATTTCTAACAGAATAGCCACTTTTCTCAGTCTACTGGATTGTTACATCATATAATTTCCACTTTAAAATTCCACAAATAAATAATTCATTTTATCAATTCCGCAAACTTAGCAACAATTCTGTATCTAAAATTTCATTTGTAATTTTGCTTGCTTTAAAATCAGAAGGTATTTTCCAGAAACAATTAGTTCCTTTAGAAGCATGGATATAATTTTTGCAAAATACACCCATGGCTTATCAATGGTGATCCATCTCAAAGAGGCACATGAAATTATTTACCTAAGTGTCTTTCATTCTAACATATTACAGGTGTTATATGACTCTTACACTTAAATTTAAAGACAAACCAACACTATTAAAGCTCATTCAATATGGTAAGCTGACCATTAAGAATATAAATAGACAAGATACAAATAATAAAACCTGAGGAAAAACCATCAAAATAAGTGTTTGAAATTCTATGCATTCTAACTATTGAGGAGCTTCTAAAGTACTTATTCAGATCATTCTTGTTTTAGATAAATCTCTAATCAAAATTGATTTTGTTTCACAGGGAATATATGTAATTTGGCACAGTGGTAAAGAATCCTCCTGCCAATGCAGGAGGCACAAGAGACACAGGTTCAATGCCTGGGTGGGGAAGATCCCCTGGAGTAGGAAATGGCAACACACACCAATATTTCTGCATGAAGAATTTCAGTCCATGGGGTTGCAAAGAGTCAGAAATGACTGAGTACAAAGCATACACACTGCATCCTCCACTCTAAAAGTATAGAGATCTACAGTCAATAATTTCTGTTTGAATAGCTACATTTTAACAACTTCAGACTATACCCCTTCCTATTAATAAAAAGTCTGCAAGCAATAAATGCTGGAGAGGGTGTGGAGAAAAGGGAACCCTTTTACACTGTTGGTGGGAATGCAAACTAGTACAGCCACTATGGAGAACAGTGTGGAGATTCCTTAAGAAATTGCAAATAGAACTGCCTTATGACCCAGCAATCCCATTGCTGGGCATACACACCGAGGAAACCAGAATAGAAAGAGACACATGTACCCCAATGTTCATTGCAGCACTGTTTATAATAGCCAGGACATGGAAACAACCTAGATGTCCNTCTCAATCAATTCTCCTAAAATAGAAGACTAAGTAAAATGTGAAAACCTATATCTGTAACAAAAAATTCTGAAATCATCGGGCTTCCCAGGAGGTGCCAGTGGTAAAGAACCTGCCTACCAATGCAGGAGATGTAAGAGATGAGGATGCTATCTCTTGGTCAGGAAGATCCCCTGGAAGAGGGCATGGCAATCCACCCCAGTATTCATGCCTGGACAATCCCATAGACAGAGGAGCCTGGCGGGCTACAGTCCAAAGGATCATAAAGAGAAAACATTATGAAATTATCATATATCTTTATTTTAAAATATGTTGGGTTTGGAAAAAACATTTAGATGGAAAGAAAGCTCAGGAATTAGAAGCATAAGACATTCATACACTGAGTCAGAACTAATCTGAACCAGGAGATAAGGAAATAGCAAAATACACATGAATGCTGAGAAATGTGGTTCTTTTCAAAGCACTGCATGACGATGCTTAACAAAATAGGACATAATTTTCTATGATAAATCTATGATGTCTGAGAAACAACAGTGAATTTTCTCTTTAATTAAAGAAAAAGAAATCAATTTAAAAGAAAGAAAAAGAGATTAGAATGAGATTCAGTTATCAAAACAGCCAAAACGGATCAACTGCTAAATTTCTTCTTACACAAGAATATTGAAAGTTATTTAAATTATATTTTTGAATTTGAATATGATCAAAATAAGAACATGAATAAACTCAAGATTGGTATAAGATCTAAAGTGCTAAAAAATTCATAAAAGTATATTATCACTGGTGTATATATATAAATGGTATCATATTCAAATCACAATATATCTTTGGAAATACTGTATTACAAAAAGTGATGTTTCTATTTAGATATATAACTGTCAGTTATAATTTCCAAGTATTAAAATAAATAGGGCCTCTAAAAGTGTAAGAACCAAGGAAAGAATGGTGGTATGAGGGCTCACATACCAAATATCTAACTATTTTTAAATGATAATTCACTCTTCAAATGAGATCAAACTGCAAGCATGCTTGATTTGCCTACTTTAGAAAGATACTGGAAGGTTAGGTTTAAATTTAAAATATTTAGACTTCTCATAATATCAGGCTAGCATGTGGAAGTCCATCCAGAGCCAACTCCTAGGTTTGGTCAACCCCATTTCTATTACCTTATCTAACTTCCGGTAAATCCCATATTATGAAGGGCTTCATGGAAGTACATATATGAGTTATAATACTACTGTAAATTAACTCTATTTCAATTAATAAAAAGGTTAAAAAATCCAAATTTGAAGTAAAATGCACTGTAATTACTCTTTAACATAACAGAGTTAAATATATTATAAAAACTTTTATGTTCTGTTCATTACTGGGTAGTTAATGTAAACATGTGCCTCAGCACTCTTCTGCCACATATAGTTCTCCATGGATCCTACAGATCCTATGTTAATAAAATCAGTTCAGTTCAGTCACTCAGTCGTATCCCAACTATTTGTAAGCCCATGGACTGCAGCATGCCAGGCCTCCCTGTTCACTCCCAGAGCTTACCCGAACTCATGTCCATTGAATCAGTGATGCCATACAACCATCTCATCTTCTGTCATCCCCTTCTCCTGCCTTCAATCTTTCCCAGCATCAGGGTCTTTTCAAAAGAGTCAGTTCTTCGCATCAGGTGGCCA
>SJYX01008555.1:0-10795 GCA_006410675.1 Oreotragus oreotragus | reverse complement strand
ATCTATAATTAGTTTTTTCTCTCTCTTTCTCGAAAATCCATGCTTGTGTTTCTGGATGGTGGCCTTCAGGGCACTGCTGAGCTCAGCTTGTCAGGAATGTTGGCAACTCTTTCCATCAACACAAGTCACAGATACAATACTCTACACACAACAGGTAAAGTTTGAACGCTCACATCTCAACCAGCTGGCTTCAATGTGCCAGTCTGTTTTTCTTGCTTTCAGAACAATTTCAAGACAATTTCCTACATTTCTCCCAGAATGCTACAGCTGCTGCACGGATTCTTCCTGCCAAGAGCCTGGAAGCCTCTTCCATCACACACACTTCCAGCTTCTTGAAAGAATTTTGCAGATTAAGCAACAGGCGCCTAATGTTCATTCTACTCAACTAGCCATAGAGCAGATCTGTTTCCCATTTCTGGTTGGAGTTTCAAGGACTTCCTTTTTTCTAATTGCTTCCTCCGGGGCTGTGTATTGTAGGGACCACTGCCTCCTCCCGGCTATATCAGGACTCGATAGCTATTGCATTTTGTCACAAGAAAGCCTGAGTCAACTGAGAGAAGCTGAGGGATGCTGGTTGCATCTATCAGGTCAGCCCATCAGTTTGAGAGCCATCATGCATTGCTTCTAGAGTAAGGAAGCCTTCCAGCTTAATTACCCCTGATGACTCAGTAAGAGAAGTACTTGGCAGAGTACGCTTTCTGCCCTAAAGAGTGTGTGTGTGCGTGCATGTGTGCATATATGTATGTGTGTGTGTATGCACGTTCATGTATGTGTATGTATATATAAGTATACAAGTAGTAAAACACTAACTCTGGCAATTATTAATTCTCAAAGGTGCAGGTTATCACTGAGCTTTCACCTTTTTTTCCACTTTCAGTTGAATTCACCAGAGTCCAGATTTCTGCTGTCTGAATTCTATCACATTTCTGTTATTTCCTCTGTCATTTACTGGAGGTAGCTGTGCCCTCCACTTGCCTCTGCTTTGATTCTGAACAAAAACTGATTTCTTTCTGGGGAAGTTAGAAAAGCAAGGCTTATGTGACCAATATGTTTCCCAGCCCTCACATGAGAAAAAGGGCACACCCAATACTATCAAAATACAACCCTGTACCCATCACAGCACCAGATGCTTTAAGCTGCTTCTTACTGTGGCTCCCTCGGCACAAAATAAAACAGACTCCTGCCTGCCCCCTCCAACAAAGGCTTCCGGTCTCCAAGCTACAACACAATTCCGACAAAAATCTTAGCTTCCTAGAGCTTTGAAATATCCTAACCAAATTGTCTTCCATTTTAAGCTTTAAAATATATATATATATAAGATGCTAAATTAAGGTCAGGCAAATTCTGGTAGTCTTTCTCAGATGACTCCCAAATCTCAATAGTGCCTCCCACTTCCTCTTGTTTCCTCTTTAAGTGGGTCTCTGATTGGGAGCGTTCCCAGCTGTATTACTAATGCTGTGATGATGATCATTTATTAGTTCATGCTATTATCTTTCTCCTCAAACTGTTTCATTTGAGTATTTAAAACAACCAAATATTTGTGTTCTATGCTTTTGTTACCATTGTTGCAATTTGCCTTCTTATCACTGCAAAGATGGAGTATCTGTTTCATTCACCCCTCTTCTAGCTGGGGAGTTGTGATTCAGGGCTTTTTCTGTAATCCACACATGGGTTTGGAAAATGTAGGAAGTAGAAAAACAATGAACCTTGGAATAGATTTAGAAAGGAAAGGCATGAATTTGGCAGATGCGATGTTACATTTAAGACGTGGGGCACAGTTTAGGACCAAAAAGGAAAGAAATCAATTTGAGGGTGGGGGAATTTTATTCTAGTGAAGTAAGGGGGAAAGACAGAAGGGAGAAGAGAGAAGGGGATTTTTGGAGCCACTTGATTTTGCACAGAGCAGGAAAATTATCTACTCTTTGCACTTTGCACCTCCCCCACCACCATATGCTTCCCGAAAGTTTCCTTTTTCCATACTTGAAAGGACCACAGATTTTAATAGTATTCATGCATTTGAAGTGTTAGGCAATTCCCAGCTTCCTCTGTTTTTGCATTTATGATGAGAAGTAATTTTTTTTTAATCCCAGTTACAGGATAAAGTACAAATAAAATCAATGACTATTTAATGAAAAAAATTTCAAACTCAAAGGCAGGCTTTACAAAAAAACAGGCAGCTGACCTTAAATAAACTAAAGTTCAAGATCACAACCAGATTCAGGGACTAAATTATAGGCCAGTCTCCTCCAGTGTCTAGGCTGAGAGAGTTTAGTAGGTTACCACAGCGAATATTAATTTGTAGACACCCCAGGGGCCTGAACAAGTTGAAGCTACATCATTAAAAGGTCAAATTTACTCAGAATGTCTTGAATTCAGATGTAATAGTAAAAGCAGACAGGGTGGAAGACAGAGACAGTCAGGATTATCTGTATAAAGGAATATTTGCAATGTGATATTCACTGATGCCTGACACATCATACGCTATTACGTGCATGTCAGTTTGTGGGTGTCCAGCACTTGGAGCTACCACTTTGTCAAGCAGAGGAATTTTCTTCCTCTGGCGGGGGAAGGGGGTTGGTGCACGCTGGACGTGCACGCTGCTGCTCATGGCCAGAGAGTAAGACAGGAGACAGTGGATGGGGACTCTGAGGGGACGTATATTGCACAAGCCATCATTCTCTCCCTGACAATGGCTACATCTATGACCTCTGGCTTCCATAACCCTGTACCCAAACTGTTTCACCTTCCAGATCTTCTCTGGAGGATCACTTTAACTGGAACGTGTGAAGCTAACTTCAGGTGGGAAAGTGGGGGAAGGGAGAGGAAAATGAGCAGTGCCTCAGCTCCACAGGATCTGACCTTGGATGTGCAGCCTGTTAGGACCAGTCCTGCATCTACTGTTTACCATTGTGTGACCTTGGATGTATCTATTAACACCTTTGATGTCTGCCTCCTTACTCATGAAGAAGGATTTACATGGTTGTTTCATTGTATGGATTAGAAATAGTGTGGATAAGTGACGGGTACATAGTAGGTGATGAATAAATGCAGTGCATCTGGTAATGCTGGCTGCAACACCCAGAGTCAGAATGCCTATTTCTGCCTTCTGTCTTTGGTTCCAAGATCATATTCTGCCCACAAAACTGACACTCAGACTAGAAATAGCTCTATGGGCTCCTGCTGTCCCTCCCTTTCACAGTTTTGCAGCAAATGGCATTCACTGGCAGTTCCACCGTCTTAGGGTTCATGGATAAAGTCACTGGCAGAAATGATGTGTAGTGTACTAGCTCCCACTCAGTAGCGAACCCCTGAGCCACAGTCCTCTGATTCCTCTTCCCCCACCCATGCTCAGGCCATTCCCAGGAGTAGCCAAGGTTCCTGGGCCCACAGTACCCTCTGATGGCTAACACAAGGAACTTCCTTTTCTCCATCATTTTTAATCTTCGCTCTTGGAAACTCCCATAGCCTTTCACAGGTCACTGGTTTGTGCATTCCATCACAGACCATTCATTTCTTACTAATGTTGTTTGGCCTCCTCTGCCTTGCTATTTTTTTTTTTTAATTTCTTGCTCAAATATTTCAGAAACACTTATCTACCTCCCTGTTTCTTTCTCTCACTTTGTTCCATTAACAAATTCTCAAATTGCAGTGATTATGGTTGTGAATATAAGATAGTAGGATGCATGCATCTCGCAAGAAAAAAAAAAAACTCCATCCATTTAGAAGTAAAGTAAGACATAGTGTAGAACTAACAACATTAATCTCAAAAGCCCTTTGAGATGTTCAGATGTCTTCCTGAGAACCTGCCCAGAAGGTGCCATCTACCCCCTGTCTTTCTCCAAGGAATGCTGATCTTTTCTCAACATTCTTACTATTTTCCTATTGATTTAATTGCCAGAATTGTACTAGATTGTCCCCTATTCTTTCATTGCAAATACAATTCAGCTAGAGTAAGGGTTAAGTGCATTCCTGTGGGTTATTCTGGAAATCAAAGCACAATCTTTCAACATTTGTTTTTTATGGGAAACTGAATTCGAAGATCCAAACAATTACTTTAGAATGAACTTTTGGTAAATGTTACCTACTGTCATGTAACATCAGAACTTTAGGGATGGGAGTGGTCAGTTTTTAAAAATTCATACTCATGTCTGTATACTCTAGTTTTCATCTGTTCATCTGTGATATCTGGGATTAATATTTAGGTCTTCAGGTGTGACTTACCTGAACAGACATTGATTCTTCCTTTATCAAAGGAAAAATGTACTAACCAGATCCTGATTTGATATGTTGACATGTTATGGGAATATTCTAGAAGGTTATTAAATTCATGTCCATGACTATAGATTGATTCTTGGTAAAAACACATCACATGTCTCCAAATGCTAACACTAAGTTTAAATTCAAATAAGGCCCAAAATTTATGTTTTTATTTATTAAGGCTTACACTTAAAATACTTTAAAAATAAAATTTTTGATATGGATTAGTAAAATACCATGAATTTTATGCTTAATATTTTTGATTCAGGAAATTTTAAAATTAAGCTAGAAGTCAGTATTTAGAAGCATCTAAAGTCCTGATTCAACCACTAACTGAAAGATTTCTTTCACAAATTAATATCAAGTAGTTTAATTTTTCCAGTTTCTAATAAACTTTAAAGTAAAAGCTTATGAAAATTGGTATGAAATAACTGAATTATTTAATTAAATGGTAAAAGAGCTACTGTGACCATATATAGGCACATATGAAAAACATAATTTTAAAGTGCATTTATAAAATATCTCCTAATTTGGTCATATTTCAAGGTAATGCTTGCATAGGACTTTTCTCTGTGACATTATTTCCACATTCTTAGAATAGAAATTATTTTCTGCTTTAAAATAAAAAATGCAAATCAGTTAAAGTAACAGGTAAATGTCCATCCAACTTCATCAAAATTCTGTGAAAACTGACATTCTCCATAAATTCTAAATATATACTAATATAACAATAATGAAGAATGATGTCATAAAATAGTTCCATGGTACAAAAGGTGTTTTAATTGATTGTTCATCAAAGAACATTGAGTTGACATGTTCACATTTTTCTGAAAAGAGATATTTGCTTTCCAATAACATATACCTTTTGAATTCATAAAGTTTTGGACGTACAAATTAAAACATTCAGTGTTAATGTTTTTGAAAGCATTAAGTTTAGATTATTTTCTCAAGACCCAAGGAGAAAACACCAGAGGAAACATAACCAGCCTGAATTGTTTAAAATGTATTTTCCCTTTAATTAAATAAGAAACATCTGTCTAGGGATTTTGGAAATGAATGTAATCCATCCACACTCTGCCTGTACTAGTTTGCATCCAGTGTCCAATATTTTGAAAGAAAATGCTCTCTTTCTGTAAAGAATTAAATAGCAACATGGAGTGATGTCTGGGTCTGCAGCAGCTGACTCTTGCCTCCCGAGTTTGGGCACTGGAAATTCTAAGGCTATGTCTTTTTCCCGATTTGTTCTTGGGAAACAACCAAATTCTCTCCAGAATCAAGATTAGGGAGTAACATCTGTGTTCTCCAAACCATCTACTCACCCAGCACACCCTTATCTCAGAATAGTAAGGAAACTGAAGTGACCAGGATGCATTCAAATACCCAGGCTCAAAATACTATTCCCTCTCTGGGGTGCACTTAACATCTTCCTCCCTTTCACTCGGGCTTTAAAAAGCTGATTTCTCTCCGAACCTGCACCGCCCACAACACCGACCCATCAGACAGGCCAAATTCTACAAAGAAAGTGGGGACTTGACTCCCAGAGGTCTCTGGCACTTTGAAAGCAGAACCAACAGTTGAGAATGACAAATATCACTTACTGGTGTTGTCAAATGGTATCTGCCTGCACTGCGCAGACCCCTCGGCGGGCCAAGGACAGTAGTAGACTGCTCCCCCTTCCACGATGTCTGGCTGGCTGGTGTTGGCTTTGGGCGCCCCCACCAAGACACTCGCCCTGAGAAGAGGTAGGACAAAATCAATCCTTGGAATCGGAAACGTATTTATGATGGAGACAGACTGTCAAACTAGATTTCCTCTTGGAAACCTACGGGCGTCTGAAACCTGGTTTGGAAGAGGGTGCAAATATTCCTAATTCTTCTCTAGGTGGAGAAGAGGGTGGAGAAGAGGGTGGAAGAGGGTGCAAATATTAAAAAGCTGATTTATGATGGAGACAGACTGTCAAACTAGATTTCCTCTTGGAGACCTACGGGCGTCTGAAACCTGGTTTGGAAGAGGGTGCAAATATTCCTAATTCTTCTCTAGGTGGAGCTATGTATACAGTGAGTTGAGAGATTGCGGGGGGCCGGGGGGGGGGTGGTGTGGTGGTAGTGAGAATTAGCAAAGGACAGAGCCCAGCCGCTTATAGCAGACAGCACTTGAGCCCAGACGCTTAATTGTCACAGGCTATGTATAAACAGACCGTGTTGTGGTCCTTAACTGGCCTGAGTCTGTTTAGTCCTGTGTTTCCCCTTTGTACGATGCTCCAGTCTTTGTCCCTGGAGCTCCCCAGGACTTTCGGATGCGAAGCAAGTGACATGTCCCTGGTTCAAAGTTCACAAGAACAACCAGCGTAAGAAGGGGAGGGTAGAGGCTGTTGGCGAGGATCCGGACGGGACCCCAAGTGGGCAGCGGGATGGACGCTTGGGATCGCCTGCCAGCAGGCTGCGGGGACCGGCCTGGGTCCCGCGGCAGAGGGGCAGGGGCCCGCACCCGGGGCGACTTACGTGCGAGCGGCAGGTATGTGGAAGTCTACCGCGTAGCCGAAGTAGCTGCCTTCGGGTCCGCTGTACACCGTGAGCTTGTCCACGTCCAAGTTGAACGCCTGCGAGGCGGGGGACCACAGCATCCCCAGAGCGACCGACAGGCAGCAGAGGGGCGCGAGCGGCGGTGCCCGGCTGACCCGGGGACCGCGGCGGGGCCGGGCAGACATCGCCCTCCGGCCGTGTGGTGCTCACCGGGCAGTGCGAGCCGAGGACCCCGGCTGGGAAACGGCGGGCGTGGCGGCGGGCGGTCCCGGGAGCCCCGGTCCCGGGTCGAGGCGCGCGACGCGTCCGCGGTGACAGCCCCAGGCGCTCCTCAGCCTACTGGACAGAAGTTAGTTAAGTTCAGTCGCTCATTTGTATCTGACTCTGTGACCCCATGGACTGTAGCACACCAGGCTTCCCTGTCTATCACCAACCCCCTGAGCTTACTCAGGTTCATGTCCACTGAGTCGGTGATGCCATCCAACCATCTTGTTCTCTGTCGTCCCCTTCTCCTCCTACCTTCAGTCTTTCCCAGCATTAGGGTCTTTTCCAATGGGTCACTTTTTCACATCAGGTGGCCAAAGTATTGGAGCTTCAGCATCAGTCCTTCCAATGAATATTCAGGACTGATTTCCTTTAGGATTGACTGGTTGGATCTCCTTGCAGCCCAAGGGACTCTCAAGAGTCTTCTCCGACTGTCTCTTATACACATCTGGACGCTTGGGATCGCCTGCCAGCAGGCTGCGGGGACCGGCCTGGGTCCCGCGGCAGAGGGGCAGGGGCCCGCACCCGGGGCGACTTACGTGCGAGCGGCAGGTATGTGGAAGTCTACCGCGTAGCCGAAGTAGCTGCCTTCGGGTCCGCTGTACACCGTGAGCTTGTCCACGTCCAAGTTGAACGCCTGCGAGGCGGGGGACCACAGCATCCCCAGAGCGACCGACAGGCAGCAGAGGGGCGCGAGCGGCGGTGCCCGGCTGACCCGGGGACCGCGGCGGGGCCGGGCAGACATCGCCCTCCGGCCGTGTGGTGCTCACCGGGCAGTGCGAGCCGAGGACCCCGGCTGGGAAACGGCGGGCGTGGCGGCGGGCGGTCCCGGGAGCCCCGGTCCCGGGTCGAGGCGCGCGACGCGTCCGCGGTGACAGCCCCAGGCGCTCCCCCGCGTGTCCCCTGCGGTCTGCTGGCCGCCGGATCCCTCGGCTGGGGCTCGCGGAGGGGATGCGAGCCCTCCTCTGGCGGCGGGAGGGGGCCCCGGTGAGCTCAGGGCGCCTCCTAGTGGCCGGCCCGCGCACTGCGGGCCGGAGCCGGCAATTCACCGACAGTCCTCGCCCCCGCGGGCGGCCGGCGCCAGGCGCCTGTTTCAGTGGGTTGGCTTTCTACTGCAGTTGCATCTTAAGAACGATCTGAGCCTCCCGCTTGCCAGTTCAAGCCATTGGCTTTGGAAGCGATCCCCCCCGCCCCCAAAGCCGCTCCGCCCGCCTCTGCTCAGGGTCGGGCGAGGGTTTGCTCTGGTTTCTCCCAAATGGAAGGATGTGAAAGCGTACCCCACCACAGGGAAGAGGCCAGACAAAGCCGAGATCTTGGCATTACCTCTGCAGCCTAAAGATCCGAATAAAAGTTTAAATCCAGCAATCCTCTCCTCCCCCACCTCCACTTCCCTGCAGCGGTAACTAATAAAGCAATCCTGGAGATTTTATTTAGGTCTTTCTCAGAGACACGTGGAGCAGGTTACATGCCTTGGTCCTAAATTTCTGTGACCTTGTGTAATTGTGGTGAGGACTAGCAAAATTGGGAATGCTGGAATTTACAGTTTACCCACAGCAGGCGTAGGGGGTGTAGGTTGGAATCTGGGAATCTGCAGGAGTTCAAACGTCAGTTCCAATCCATGGGTGTTATTGATCTCTTTCTGTGTCTTCTGCTTGGGAGAGGGAGTGAAAGATGAGTGAGGGGAAGGCAAAGGAGAAGCGTAGTACCAGAAGCCTTTTCCTAACGTGCAGTCTTCCAGGGAAACAGAATTAACCGGGAAAGAGAGCAATTAAGCGTTAAACAGGATGCCGCTGGGTTTAAATGAAAATGAAGACTAGAGAGGAGAGAGGGGAATAGGGTCCACAGTATTTTAATGAGATTTTTTGGTAATTTAAGCAGAAATTTGAAAAGGAGGCAAGGCTTTGGACATTGTGGGCGGAGTGATTGAGGCAAAGTATTAAAGACACAGAGGCTGAGATGATAGGGTTGTGCAAGGGATTTGAATAAAAATGTGGGTTGGGGAGGAGTGGAAGGAAGGGATGGACCTCCTAAAAAGGGATCTTAATAACAAGAACAATTATTGAGGCAAAGGTAGTGGGTTCTACAGGGATTCTGGAAGTGTAATGGAGGATGTGTGTGTTGGGGCAGGAGGTCAATTGTCAGAAGGAAGAGAAAGCCAAGTGGCTGTTGCCCAAACGCCCAGAGTGATGAGGGCTCCGACATGATAAACAGATGGAAGGGAAATGAAGCCCACAGTGTTAATTAACAGGAAAAGGGCCCGCGAACTGATGGCAGAATGAAAGTGAAGGATAAACCCAAGGTGAGTCTACAGGTATCAGTTTGGAAGAGGAGAATCACAGACAGTAGCAATGGGGCAAGGAGAACAGAATGGGAGGAACATACTGAGTTAGGTTCTGGCCCTCTTGAATCTGTTACTAGTGTGGGATCCCCAAGAAGCTGGAGCCATAAACTGTGATTTAGAGCAGTGATCTAGTCTAATGGAGCAGATGTGGGAGTCCACCCACAGAAAATCTGTGCTCCCATTGAAAAGCTAGACTTTGTCTTACATCAGAACACACTTGGTAGACTGATTTAAATTTTATATTTTCCTCTTTGTCTCACCCCTGTAAAAATGCTAAAAATTAATAAGCTATCAGAAGATTACCTAGCAAATCATCACATCTGTATTATTTCCTAACTGAACAGTCCTTTCCGGACAAGGACTTAAGAGTAGGGGGTAGAAAACTTTTTTCTCAGTCCAAAAGTCCATTTATGTTGGATACAAAGTCTGCTACTCTGGGTCAGGTTACTATTGGTAATAGACTGATAGTCCCTGGAGTAAATTTCAATGACTAATTCACATGCAATATACACATGGGCAGAAAAAGAGCTGTGGGAGACAGTGAGGCTGGGAAATAGCCCCAACTCCATCATTTTCTGTGACTGCATGCTGAAATTTGCAAATTCATCATATTGCAGTCAAGATCTAGGTTGAAGCAAAGGTACTGGAACACCTTAATGGAAGAATGGAACGCCTGAATAGGTAGAAAGTAACCGCATAATCTTAAACATGCACTCGGTCCACATACCAGCCTACTGGACAGAAGTTAGTTAAGTTCAGTCGCTCATTTGTATCTGACTCTGTGACCCCATGGACTNACACCTTAATGGAAGAATGGAACGCCTGAATAGGTAGAAAGTAACCGCATAATCTTAAACATGCACTCGGTCCACATACCAGCCTACTGGACAGAAGTTAGTTAAGTTCAGTCGCTCATTTGTATCTGACTCTGTGACCCCATGGACTGTAGCACACCAGGCTTCCCTGTCTATCACCAACCCCCTGAGCTTACTCAGGTTCATGTCCACTGAGTCGGTGATGCCATCCAACCATCTTGTTCTCTGTCGTCCCCTTCTCCTCCTACCTTCAGTCTTTCCCAGCATTAGGGTCTTTTCCAATGGGTCACTTTTTCACATCAGGTGGCCAAAGTATTGGAGCTTCAGCATCAGTCCTTCCAATGAATATTCAGGACTGATTTCCTTTAGGATTGACTGGTTGGATCTCCTTGCAGCCCAAGGGACTCTCAAGAGTCTTCTCCGATATCACCTTTAAAAAGCATCAATTCTTTGGACAGAAGTAGCTCAACATTATAAAATGATTTGTATAAATCAGCATATGACCAAGGTATCCCCTTTTGTTACTCTCTTGATTTTTGATATTTCCAGCATGTGCCTGATCTTTTGATTCAAGATATGGGTAGATCAGGGAAGAA
>SJYX01008554.1:49158-71261 GCA_006410675.1 Oreotragus oreotragus | reverse complement strand
TTTTTTTTTCTAAAATTTGTTATTTCTTGACCTTTTGATAATAGCCATTCTAACAGATGTGAGCTGATACCACATTTTGGTTTTGATTTATATGTTCCTAATAATCATTAATGTTTAATAGTAATAATCTTTTCATGTGCCTACTGGCTATCTGTATGTGTTTGGAAAAATGTCTATTGAGCTCTTCTGTCCAATTTTTAATCAAGTTGTTTATTTCTTTTGTTGAGTTGTATGCATTCTTTCTATATTGTGAATTTTAACGCCTTGTCAGATATATTATTTGCAAACATTTCCTCCCATTTAGTAGGATATCTTTTCATGTTGTTTTTGCTTTCTTTAGTTGTGCAGAAGCATTTGATCTAATGTGCTCCTATTTGTTTATTTTTGCTTTTATTTCTCCTGCCTGAGGAGACATATCTAGAAAGATATTGGTAAGACCGTAGTACCAAAGACCATACTGCCTCTGTTATCTTCTAAGAGTTTAATGGCTTCAAGTCTGATTTTCCACATTGAGGTGATTTTTACGTATGATATGAGATTGTGATCTACTTTTATATTTCTGCATGAGATTTCTCTGGGTTTTTCAATGCCCTTTATTGAAGAGACTATTCATTCCACATTATATGTCCTTTGGTTCTTTTCTGTAGATTATTTGTCCATGTATTTGTGGGTTTACTTAAGGGCTTTTGATTCTTTTCCATTGATCTATGCATTTGTTTTCCTGCCAATACTATGACATTTTTAGTTACCATAACTTTGTAAAGTAGTTTGACATCAGGGAATGTGATGCTTCTAGCTTTATTCTTTTCTCTCAGGATTTCTTTGGCCACTTGGTATCTTTTGGGATTCCTTATAAATTTTAGAATTCCTTGTTCTCTTTCTGTTAAAACTGGACTTGGGATTTAAGCAGGGATTGCATTGAATCTGTGTATTGATTTACCTAATATAGACATTGTAACAATGTTAATTCTTTAAATCTGTTATCATGGACTAACTTTTCATTTAAATATGCCTTCTTACATTTCTTTTATTGTTATTATTTCTTTTAGTTGGAAAAATATTGCTTTACAATTTTGTTGTTGGTTTCTGCCTTACAACAGTGTGAATCAGTCATATTGTTGTTGCTGTTTCATCACTAAGCCACATCCAGCTCTTCTGTAACCCCATGGATTGTAACCCATCAGGGTCCTGTGTCCTTGGAATTTCCCAGGTGAAAATTCTGGAATGAGTTGACATTTCCTTCTCCATGGGATCTTCCTAACCCAGGGATAGAGCCCCTGTCTCCTGCACTGGAGGGCAGATTCTTTAACACTGATCTCATTTCTGAAATGCCAGAAGCTTCCTTTGTTCCCACCACTGTCATCAAATCAACATTTGATGGAGCAGATTAAAAGATCTTATTGACTTTTTTCATTGATTTATGAATCAAACAGCATTCCACCTAGCGAACAGATAGAAGCTACAACAGGTTGTACAATATGGTAGATGTTTATAGACAGAATAGGGACATGATGAGAAAAGAGTATATTGTCAGGCAAGGTCATCTTTCCCTGGAGAACAGAAGAAGGCTATAGGGAAGATTAAGGAGTATGTTGTTGTTGTTATTATTATTTTTTAACTGCTCGATCCTTGTCTTGAAATATATAATTGCTTTTTTCATATTTTCTTAATCCAAACATTTAATAAAACTCAATATATAAAATATATGTTTTTAGATTCTTATGTTTTCAGTATAAACAGCCGTATTAGCTGTGACAGATACAGTTTTATTTTTTTCATCCAGATCATTGTAAAATATACTTATTTACCTGGTTTTGTATTATATATTAAAATACCTGAAACAAAATAGAATAGAAGTGTGTTGGTATCAAATAGTTAAAACATAAAACCAATAAGAAGAAACCAATAACATTTCAATTACAAAAAATAATGTATTAATACTTGGGAACAAATAGTTTTTCTTGTTTAAGATAATTATTTCCCTGGTAGCTCAATAGTAAAGAATCTGCCTGCCAATGCAGTAGATGTAGATTGCATCCCTGGGTTAGGAAAATCCCCTGTATGGCAACCCATTCCAGTATTCTTGCTTGGTAAATCCCACAGACAGAGGAGCCTGACTGGCTACAGTCAGTGGGGTTGCAAGGAGTTGATCATGACTTAGCAACTAAAACAACAATAGCATTTCTTGTGGTAGGGTGAAAAATAGTCCCCCAAATATCTATACCATAATCTTAGAAACCTATATGGGAGTCTTCTGTCTCTTAATCATGTTTGACTCTTTGTGACCCTATGGACTGCAGCCTGCTAGGCTCCTCTGTCCATAGAATTCTCCAGGCAAGAATTTTGGAGTAGGTTTCCATGCCTTCCTCTAGGGCATCTTCTTGACCCAGGGAGTGAACGCATATCACTTATGTCTCCTGCATTGGCAGGTGGGTTCTTTGCATTTGCAGATGGCTTTTCCTGCATTGGCAGGTGGGTTTCTCTGATGGCTCAGATGGTAAACAATAGGCCTGCAATGTGCAAGACCTGGGTCTGATCCCTGGGTTGGAAAATCCCCTGGAGGAAGGAACCTACTCTAATATTCTTGCCTGGAGAACCCCCATGGACAGAGGAGCCTCGTGGGCTCCAGTCCGTGGGTTTGCTACGAGTCAAACATGATTGAGTGAGTAAGCATGCACGCACACACACACACACACACACACACACACACACACTCAGTACCACCTGTGAGTTATATGGCAAAGGATGTTCTTTGCAAATGTGATTGAATTATGGACATTGAGAAGGAGAGATAATCTCATATTATTAGTGTGGGCCATAAATACATTTCCTTCTACAAAAGAGGCAGAGAGGAATTTGATACACTGATGAGAAGGCAGTGTGATCGATGAAGCTTCTACAAGTAAGGGAATGACAACAGCCTTGAAAAGTTAGGAGAGGTAAGTGCCTCTGGAGGAAGCATGGTCCTTTTGAAACCATGATTTCAGTCTAGAAATAAAGATATCAGACTTATGGCCACCAGAGCTGTGAGAGAATAGACATCTGTTGCTCTAAGTAACCTTAGTTTATGATAATTTCTTAAAACCACCACAAAAACTTAATTTCTTAATTATTATTTTTATTTAGAATAGTCTTTTCAGCAAGATTTTGTTAGATGCTCTTTATGAGGTTAAGAATATAAGGTTTATTCTTAGTGTGCTAAGAATTTTATAACAAATGGGTGATAAATAAAATGATTTTGTGCATTAATTACATTGCTTTTTTCATCTCTTAATAATAAATTATATACACACAAATATTCTTCTAAGATAAATTATATTTGTTTATTAGGATAAACTTTACTTGAGAATGATGCACCATCTTAACACATTGATGTGGTTTGCTAATAGCTAATTCGACTTTTTGTATCCATATTTACCTATAATATTCTTTGACCTTTAATATTCCTTTCTTGTACTATACCTATCTGGTCTTGGTATACAACACAGAGCAACTTTAAAAAAATTTGTTAGGGATTGTTGTTTATTTTCCTCCTGAAAAGTGTTTGTATAATAATGAATGATTGGTTCACAGGCCAGATTTAAATTTACTACATCCAAGGAAGGTGATGATAATGCTCAGAGCAAGATTTTAATAACTCTGAATTTCACCACGTGTGTTTATGTGTCTGTGTGTGTTTGCGTATGTAATTGCACTATGGATGAGTCATAACTTACTTCACTTAAATTAGGGCTAGGGTAATTGTGAATGCAACTCCATTACCAAGTAGTAGGTACAGTTAGATAATTTTGTCTGATTTTCTTATAAGTTGATAACTGGGCTCTGACACTATGATATTTGCTTCAACCTTTGAGCTTATAAACTAATGATATTTGTTTGGCAATAATATATTTTAAAGTTTTATTTTAAAATGTGTTTTAAGTTTTATTTTACTTTTTTATTAAAAATGTTTAAATTTTATTTTAAAGAGAATTTATTTGGAGACAGTAATTTCATATTACATTTATGAATACTTTAGCCAATTATAGTTATTAAGGGACAGTGTTCCATAATTTAAGAGAATAGGCTTTAAAGGCTGACTGCCAGGATTTAGATTTCAGACTCTCCTATTTATATGTGATTTGGGGCAAGTTACTTAACTTCTCCAGGACTGAGTTATCTCATTTTTAAAATGGAAAAATAATCTCAGTAATTACCTCATGGGTTTATTGTGACAATTCGGTGAGCATATATAAATAAGCATACAAAATTTTGTTCTATTGTATCTAGGAAAAATCTTATAAGTATTAGTCATTAATATTTTCATCATGATTTACACCATTTTTCTTTCAAACATATCAAATATTTCACAGCAGTTATGGCAGGTATCTCCTCATGTGATGTTTGGAGTAAATGGATTTTGGAGGTTTATGACCAGATTATAGAGGAATGAGCCTAAAAGAGGCAAAATGCTGATTAGAAGCCAGACATTACTCCAAACTGTGTGTGTGTTTGTTTGTTTGTATTTTTATTCTTACAGCTACTCCACCAATGAGTATTAAATTAAAAAAAGAAAAAAATTGCATTTAATGTGTTATTTGCCTTTTGAGCTATATGTTTTCTCAGTTTCTTCTTCAAAGCCAATGTACTTGATGAGATCACTGATGATTAATACTGTGATGAATTATTTATTCTTTCATTTTATAAGTTTAAATAGAATAAATTGAATTGTAGACGGAAAAAATGGTAATGCAGTATTATGATTTCCTTATTATAAAATACTCCTCATTTCAATTTCTCATTTTTATTTGTTTGCATGTTAAATACATTTCCATATCAATAAAGCATGGAGCTGAGACTTACTTCTCTCACTATTATTAGATAATTTCCCATGAATAGTAAATTGTTTCTAATTTTAATATATGGATTATGTCCACATGTGATATAACTGTATATTAGCTCTGCAAATTATAGGAAATGGTGTCATAACTCTAGACTTGTACATTAAAAAATAATAATTAGTAGCAATATATTTTCTAAGAGAAATATGGGTAAGGATTCTAAAACTTTGAATACAGTCTATCATATATTTTTTTCCAAATGTAATATTACTTTTTTGGTCAATCAGGGCACATCTGGCAAAAATATTTTTTATTGCATGTAAGTATCTCAGCCTCCTCTCATAATAAACTGGCTGATGCACAATATCTAAAATTGGATATGTGCAAACTAACTTGCCAAGAAAGTAGGAAATAGGTTTTTGGATGGCACATCTGAAAAAAGTAATGTAAATTCTCATGAGCTTTTTGTTACATTATTTGTTTTAAGAGTTCCTGTGTAGAGTTTTATGCCAAATAAAACAGAAAAAAAGTCTCAACTGGCTGTGATTAAAAATAATCCTGAAAAATTATATAGTCTTCAGATTTGACTCAAGTAATCTTGTTTTTTTTTCCCCTGAGTAATAGTGTGGTATGTCTTCCCCTAAAAGCAGGAAAACAAAGAAGGAAGAAAGGAAGTATGTAAGGAGGCAGTGTGGGAGGAAGAAGGAAAGGAAGGAATGAAGAAAGGCACAAAAAAATATTTAGCTCCTATAATTTTTGTTATGAGCAGTGATTTATTTCTCCTCTAGACACAATGCAGAATATACATGAAAATAAATAAATAATTAGGATAGTGTAGCTTTATGTTAATAAAGTAGAAAATAAAAACGAACATGTAGTCAACAGGGCTAATATATTTTAATGTGAATATTTCTGTCTCTCTCCCTTCATCCATCTCTCCATATTGCACAGTTATTATAAAGCAGTGTAATGTAAATGGCATAAGAATAGAGCAAACTAATAGAGTTATTGGAATATTAAAGGAAATAAAATATGTAGAGTTCTTAGTATAGTGTTGATATTTACTTTGCAACTATTAAATGATGGTATAATTAATAATACAGCTATTGTTAACAACAGCAATAATATTGATAGTAGAAGGAAGCTCTTCAAGGCCTTTACAAAGATGTTTGAAAACCAAAGGCCCAATAATTGGCAGTCAATTCTCCTGAGAGATACATTGGTTTTAGAAGAAATGCAGAACCTTCACCAACCAATCAATGGGAAAATTATTAATTATTGCTTAGAAGACTCAAGGATGCACTTGAAAAGGAACAAAAAAAAAAATAGAAGATGAGAAAAGATGATTGCTACTACCAGATTTCAGATAGTACATTCTGTAGAAGAAAACCAGAGCTGAATAGTAGTAGTTAAGGAGGGAAACATGCATTTTATTCAGGATTTGCAAGAGAGGAAAACAGACCTCAGTACAGAATAAGGCTCAAAATTTGGGATTTATAACCAAGGAGCAGAGGTCAGTAAGTGAAAAATTACTAAGAAATATTTCTTTACTGAGGTGACCTAACAGAATTCTTGAGGAAGGCACACTAGAGTAATCAGATATTGTCTGTGGAATGATGAGGGAATTGGTTGGATATCAAGGGTTAGCAGATACTGAAGATGGGGGTTTGACTAAAACCAACTTAACCAGATTCTAGCTAAAATTGGACAATTCAAATATGAACGAGGGAGTAAAAATGTTGAGGCCCAACTGAGGAGAGGATTCAGACAAGTCTGGCTAAAATTTGGTCAAGGTGAAGCCCTTTGTCACTGTTATTTGCAAGTTAGATAAATAATCCCTGAAGATATTGGATTTAGGCTGTATCATGATGGATGATTGGAAGTAAGATCGCTGCAACAGCATTTACCAACGATCAGCCAAAAGTGTTATTGGAAATGGCAAACATCCAGATGGATGGGAGGTAGCAACAGGAAAGGAAGATGATGAGTTTCTGATAAAAGTATGAGACAAAATGTAATTAGATTATAAAACCCTAGTGATTGGACTGGGCCCCCATAGAGCTTCTAGTTCTGAATTATAGTTTTGTGTGACATTATTTGTCTAATGTATTAAGCTTTATTGAAGTTAACCCCTCTAGCAAACCCACTGCTTATTTTTTAAAGATGCTGATCAGGACAAGTTTCTTAAATCATATGATGTCTTCATTATATAGATATCCAGCAGAAATAATACTTTTCTTTTATAGTTTAATTCTATTTTCTAATTTATGAATTTTAAAGTTGATTGTTTCCATGCAGAACATTAGAATTAGAGAGCTTTACTTGCGCAATGAATGTCAGTAAATAAAAGTACAGATGAGGGAGACAAAGCATGTCAGGTCTTTAGTGGCTCTTGTATATTTTAACCAATGATGGAACAGTGAAGCAGGGGGGCATTTTGGCAGTTCAAGTTCAAGAAAGCAAGAAGAAATAAAAGTAAGAAGAAAGTTGATATCTGTAAAATGCTATGAAAATTATTGACCATGCCCTCATCCCCTACTCTTTGGAACATACACACACACACACACACACACACACACACACACACACACATGCTGGAGAATTACAGGGATGAATTTACTTGCTGCAAGGCATAAGGTAAGTATTGTGTTAATTATTTATCCCCTGATGATTTTTTTAGGCTGGTTGGATACCAATTATGAAGGCATGCACAAAAGTATGTGCAAAATGTAAGACAGGAAAAAGTGCAGAGAATATTCAGAGAATATTTGAAGGTAGAGTGAAAAATGTGTCTTGTTCAAGCAAAAGGTTAATTTGGAGTAGAAGTAAAAAAAAAAAAAAAAAGCCTTGATATGTTTGGGAACAGATGCAAAAGTGAAGAACAGATGTTTGAAGGCTCCGACTATGAAACAAAAGAGTTTAATTAATTCTATTCTCCAACTTAATATAAACTGTTCTACACAATTGTATAGAACACTAATATTACAGTAATAGTATTGTAGGAGAATTAATTTGTTAGTGCAACCTCTGTTTATTCTAACAATGATTTACTAAGTGCCTACTATTTTCAAGATTCTATGTTTGGTGTTTTAGGTGATACAAACTAACTTCATGTTTAAAATTTAACCAGGATATGTTTAATGTGCTCGTGCTGAAATGCTTCAGTCATGTCCAACTCTTTGTGACCCTATGGACAGTAGCCCTACCAGGATCCCCTGTAATAACTACTATCTATCACGTGGGCTTCCCAGGTAGCGCTAGTGGTAAAGAATCCGCCTGCCAATGCACAAGGCCTAAGAGATGCAGCTTCGAATCCTGAGTCAGAAAGATCCATTGGAGGAGAGCATGGCAACCCATTCCAGTATTCCTGCCTAGAGAATCCCACAGACAGTGGAGCCTGGCAGTTAAGGGTCCACAGGGTTACAAAGAGTTGGAGGTGACTGAAGCGATTTAGTACACATGCACCCAAGCATGTAACAGGCATAGTGCTACATGCTCAGAATCAAAAAGGAGGAAATGGGTTGATAAGTAAGGGGGAAAAAAAAAAAAAGATAATAATATTGTTTATTTAGTTAAGTTCCCATAAACAATACATAATCAAATGCTATTGCAATTCAAAAGGGGAAGAGATTAAATACAGTTGATTATGGAGGACAGCCACTGTTGGATTTCTCAAAAGTACTATTACTCAAAATTATAAGCATATTCCTATCACTCAGCAAGCAAAACTGTCCCCCAGACCTCTTGAAGAGCAACCTCCATTTCTGGTACGTTGGTTTTATATAGTAAGTCCATTTTAGCATGTTTATTTCTTCAGGTCCTTTTTCCAAATGTTCAGGTTTTACCATGGAAGCTTTCGTATCCATACCAATTTAATGAGGTTTGTAGTCTTTTACAATCCATCATCCCAGAAGGATGTTAGAACTGTTTCCCAGGACCCTTAACAAGACACTAAATCTACTGTTGAGGGAGAATTCTCCCATACTGATAAAATCTCCCTAACCCAGCTTTATATTTTGTCCACCTATATTCTGCACCCTCAAAGATTTATTCCCAGGCAAACTCTCCCAGCTCTTGCCAGTTTTGCATGTTAGTCAAATGCTGCAGAACTTTTGGTTTATAATTATTCAACTCCCTTGGAAGGACTATTGCTTTCCAGATGTGTCATATTTAGATATGATTTTATTTAATTGGCTGGTGGCCAGTAGAAAAGATTGGAGCAGATGCTGAGAGAGAAAAGCATTGCCTTATAAATCATCTGTGAAGTTTTTAATCAAACCAGAAGCTACTATCACGTGACAAAGTAAATGAACCACTTCTGAAGTTACACTGGAGTTTGGTATAATTGGAGACTTTGGGGAACTTAAGTCTACCCAGATAGCCCAGTTACACTAGTAAGTCCCTGACTTTGGCATAAAAGACTTAATACTGCCCCCCAAAATTAGCCTACTCTTAAGTTCAACTACTCTTGCAATTAATTATGTGTCCAATCTTTAGCTCTTGTCATCTAGTTTGAGGAAGTGAGAGTTTCTTCAAATACCACCAAAAAAAAATTTGGTGCTCATTCTTTGCCTTATGATCAAATTGAGCATCAGAGATCAAAATGCCAACATCCACTGGATCATGGAAAAAGCAAGAGACTTCTAGAAAAACATCTATTTCTGCTTTATTGAGTATGCCAAATCCTTTGACTGTGTGGATCACAAGAAACTGTGGAAAATTCTGTGAAAGATGGGAATACCAGACCACTTGACCTGCCTCTTGAGAAACCTGTATGCAGATCAGGAAGCAACAGTTAGAACTGGACATGGAACAACAGACTGGTTCCAAACAGGAAAAGGAGTTCATCAAGGCTGTACATTGTCACCCTGCTTATTTAATTTATATGCCGAGTACATCATGATAAATGTTGGTCTGGAAGAAACACAAGCTGGAATCAAGATTTCTGGGAGAAATATCAATAACCTCAGATATGCAGATGATACCACCCTTATGGCAGAAAGTGAAGAAGCTAAAAAGCCTCTTGATGAAAGTGAGAGGAGAGTGAAAAAGTTGGCTTAAAGCTCAACATTCAGAAAACGAAGATCATGGCATCCGGTCCCTGGCATCTGGTCCCATCACTTCATGGGAAACAGATGGGAAAACAGTGGAAACAGTGTCAGATTTTATTTTGGGGGGCTCCAAAATCACTGCAGATGGTGACTGAAGCCATGAAATTAAAAGATGCTTACTCCTTGGAAGGAAAGTTATGACCAACCTAGACAGCATATTCAAAAGCAGAGACATTACTTTGCCAACAAAGGTCTGTCTACTCAAGGCTATGATTTTTCCAGTAGTCATGTATGGATGTGAGAGTTGGACTATGAAGAAGGCTGAACACGGAAGAATTGGTGCTTTTGAACTGTGGTGTTGGAGAAGACTCTTGAGAGTCCCTTGGACTGCAAGGAGATCCAACCAGTCCATTCTGAAGGAGATCAACCCTGGGAATTCATTGGAAGGAATGATGCTAAAGCTGAAACTCCAGTACTTTGGCCACCTNTACACACACACACACACACACACACACACACACACACATGCTGGAGAATTACAGGGATGAATTTACTTGCTGCAAGGCATAAGGTAAGTATTGTGTTAATTATTTATCCCCTGATGATTTTTTTAGGCTGGTTGGATACCAATTATGAAGGCATGCACAAAAGTATGTGCAAAATGTAAGACAGGAAAAAGTGCAGAGAATATTCAGAGAATATTTGAAGGTAGAGTGAAAAATGTGTCTTGTTCAAGCAAAAGGTTAATTTGGAGTAGAAGTAAAAAAAAAAAAAAAAAAGCCTTGATATGTTTGGGAACAGATGCAAAAGTGAAGAACAGATGTTTGAAGGCTCCGACTATGAAACAAAAGAGTTTAATTAATTCTATTCTCCAACTTAATATAAACTGTTCTACACAATTGTATAGAACACTAATATTACAGTAATAGTATTGTAGGAGAATTAATTTGTTAGTGCAACCTCTGTTTATTCTAACAATGATTTACTAAGTGCCTACTATTTTCAAGATTCTATGTTTGGTGTTTTAGGTGATACAAACTAACTTCATGTTTAAAATTTAACCAGGATATGTTTAATGTGCTCGTGCTGAAATGCTTCAGTCATGTCCAACTCTTTGTGACCCTATGGACAGTAGCCCTACCAGGATCCCCTGTAATAACTACTATCTATCACGTGGACTTCCCAGCTAGCGCTAGTGGTAAAGAATCCGCCTGCCAATGCACAAGGCCTAAGAGATGCAGCTTCGAATCCTGAGTCAGAAAGATCCGTTGGAGGAGAGCATGGCAACCCATTCCAGTATTCCTGCCTAGAGAATTCCACAGACAGTGGAGCCTGGCAGTTAAGGGTCCATAGGGTTACAAAGAGTTGGAGGTGACTGAAGCGATTTAGTACACATGCACCCAAGCATGTAACAGGCATAGTGCTACATGCTCAGAATCAAAAAGGAGGAAATGGGTTGATAAGTAAGGGGGAAAAAAAAAAAAAGATAATAATATTGTTTATTTAGTTAAGTTCCCATAAACAATACATAATCAAATGCTATTGCAATTCAAAAGGGGAAGAGATTAAATACAGTTGATTATGGAGGACAGCCACTGTTGGATTTCTCAAAAGTACTATTACTCAAAATTATAAGCATATTCCTATCACTCAGCAAGCAAAACTGTCCCCCAGACCTCTTG
Source organism: Oreotragus oreotragus (assembly GCA_006410675.1). Taxonomy (NCBI): domain Eukaryota; kingdom Metazoa; phylum Chordata; class Mammalia; order Artiodactyla; family Bovidae; genus Oreotragus; species Oreotragus oreotragus. Next base: position 59,708 of record SJYX01008554.1, on the reverse strand, counting down.
AAGAGCAACCTCCATTTCTGGTACGTTGGTTTTATATAGTAAGTCCATTTTAGCATGTTTATTTCTTCAGGTCCTTTTTCCAAATGTTCAGGTTTTACCATGGAAGCTTTCGTATCCATACCAATTTAATGAGGTTTGTAGTCTTTTACAATCCATCATCCCAGAAGGATGTTAGAACTGTTTCCCAGGACCCTTAACAAGACACTAAATCTACTGTTGAGGGAGAATTCTCCCATACTGATAAAATCTCCCTAACCCAGCTTTATATTTTGTCCACCTATATTCTGCACCCTCAAAGATTTATTCCCAGGCAAACTCTCCCAGCTCTTGCCAGTTTTGCATGTTAGTCAAATGCTGCAGAACTTTTGGTTTATAATTATTCAACTCCCTTGGAAGGACTATTGCTTTCCAGATGTGTCATATTTAGATATGATTTTATTTAATTGGCTGGTGGCCAGTAGAAAAGATTGGAGCAGATGCTGAGAGAGAAAAGCATTGCCTTATAAATCATCTGTGAAGTTTTTAATCAAACCAGAAGCTACTATCACGTGACAAAGTAAATGAACCACTTCTGAAGTTACACTGGAGTTTGGTATAATTGGAGACTTTGGGGAACTTAAGTCTACCCAGATAGCCCAGTTACACTAGTAAGTCCCTGACTTTGGCATAAAAGACTTAATACTGCCCCCCAAAATTAGCCTACTCTTAAGTTCAACTACTCTTGCAATTAATTATGTGTCCAATCTTTAGCTCTTGTCATCTAGTTTGAGGAAGTGAGAGTTTCTTCAAATACCACCAAAAAAAAATTTGGTGCTCATTCTTTGCCTTATGATCAAATTGAGCATCAGAGATCAAAATGCCAACATCCACTGGATCATGGAAAAAGCAAGAGACTTCTAGAAAAACATCTATTTCTGCTTTATTGAGTATGCCAAATCCTTTGACTGTGTGGATCACAAGAAACTGTGGAAAATTCTGTGAAAGATGGGAATACCAGACCACTTGACCTGCCTCTTGAGAAACCTGTATGCAGATCAGGAAGCAACAGTTAGAACTGGACATGGAACAACAGACTGGTTCCAAACAGGAAAAGGAGTTCATCAAGGCTGTACATTGTCACCCTGCTTATTTAATTTATATGCCGAGTACATCATGATAAATGTTGGTCTGGAAGAAACACAAGCTGGAATCAAGATTTCTGGGAGAAATATCAATAACCTCAGATATGCAGATGATACCACCCTTATGGCAGAAAGTGAAGAAGCTAAAAAGCCTCTTGATGAAAGTGAGAGGAGAGTGAAAAAGTTGGCTTAAAGCTCAACATTCAGAAAACGAAGATCATGGCATCCGGTCCCTGGCATCTGGTCCCATCACTTCATGGGAAACAGATGGGAAAACAGTGGAAACAGTGTCAGATTTTATTTTGGGGGGCTCCAAAATCACTGCAGATGGTGACTGAAGCCATGAAATTAAAAGATGCTTACTCCTTGGAAGGAAAGTTATGACCAACCTAGACAGCATATTCAAAAGCAGAGACATTACTTTGCCAACAAAGGTCTGTCTACTCAAGGCTATGATTTTTCCAGTAGTCATGTATGGATGTGAGAGTTGGACTATGAAGAAGGCTGAACACGGAAGAATTGGTGCTTTTGAACTGTGGTGTTGGAGAAGACTCTTGAGAGTCCCTTGGACTGCAAGGAGATCCAACCAGTCCATTCTGAAGGAGATCAACCCTGGGAATTCATTGGAAGGAATGATGCTAAAGCTGAAACTCCAGTACTTTGGCCACCTGATGCGAAGAGTTGACTCATTGGAAAAGACTCTGATGCTGGGAGGGATTGGGGGCAGGAGGAGAAGGGGACGACAGAGGATGAGATGGCTGGATGGCATCACTGACTCAATGGACGTGAGTCTGAGTGAACTCTGGGGGTGGTGACAGACAGGGAGGCCTGGCATGCTGCGATTCATGGGGTCGCAAAGAATTAGACATGGCTGAGTGACTGAAGTGAACTGTACTGAACTGAATTTTGCCTTATGTAGGTCGTTAGTTCATATACTTTATTAACAGCATAAATTATGCTCAGAGATAGTCATAGTCTTTATAAAGATTCTTTCTTCCCATTTCTCAAATGACTTGGATATTAAACAAATATCTCTTTCCATTTGCATCACTTTTCAGTTCACCAAGTGAGAAATTTTAGTAATTATACTTCTTTAGCACATGGCGCTAGTGGTAAAGAACCTGCCTGCCAATGCAGGAGACATAAGAGATGCAGGTTTGATCCCTGGGTTGGGAAGATCCCCTGCAGAAGGGCATGGCAAGCCACTACAATATTCTTGCCTGGAGAATCCCCATGGACAGAGGAGCCTGATGGGTTACAGTCCATGGGGTCACAAAGAGTCGGACATGACTGAGCAGCTAAGTGCAGCACAACACAGGGCTCAGTATTTGTCTCTCCTGCTAGCAGTGGGTGTAGCTAGATCAACCTTGGTAAGACAGATCCTGTGCTGTTGACTAGTGCATGGCCTCCATTTCTACCACAGTGACAACTCTGTTTATTGGCCTATTGAGCCAGCACTGATGTCACCAAGAGGAGACTCTTAATTGACATTCATAGAATCAATGACCCTACCTACCAATCTGATTTTTGAGAATTGCATCTTAGGTGAATGCTTTCTGAAGGCATCAATATTTGACAAAATATTTGCAGGCTTTCATCCAATTTGATCATTTTATCTATGTATTTATATATAGAGAGTAATATGATTGACATTAAAAAATAACTACTTTATCCTATTACATAATTACATACTTCTTTGGTTCTTGAAATAATTAAATTCTAGTCTCTTAGCAAGTTATTGATTATAATATAATATTGATTTCTATATTCACTATACTGTGTATTGGATTTCTCAGGTTTATTTACTACTCCTTATAATTTTGTATCCTTGTTTGTGTGTTAGTTGCTCAGTCGTGTCTGACTCTTTGCAACTTCATGGACTGTAGCCCCCCAGGCTCCTCTATCTATGAAATTTTGGGGAAAGAATACTGGAGTGGGTAGCCATTCCCTTCCCCTAGGGATCTTCCCAACCCAGGGATCAAACCAAGGTCTCCTGTATTTGCAGGCAGATTCTTTACCACCATTCTTTACCACTGAGCCACCTGGGCCACTTTACTCTCTGTTTTTCCAGGCTTGTCCTTTTTAAATTCCACATATGAGTGATATCATATAGAATTTATCTTTATCTGACTTATTTCACTGAGCATAATATTCTCAAGGTCTGTTTGTGTTTTCCCAAATGGCAGATGGTCCTCTTTTCCAATAGCTTAATAACATATCCTCTGGATTTATATTTCATATTTCTTCATCAATTCACACACTGATTAACATGCAGGTTGTTTCCATATCTTAGCTATTCTGAATAATGCTGCAATAAACATAGGAGAGCATATATCTCTTTGAAATCTTGTTTCCTTCCCTTTAAGTATATACATAGAAGTGAAATTGCTGGATCATATGATCAGTTCAGTTCAGTCGCTCAGTCATGTCTGACTCTGCAACCCCATGGACTGCAGCAAGCCAGGCTTCCTTGTCCATCACCAACTCCCAAAGCTTACTCAAACTCATGTCTATCGAGTTGGTGATGTCATCCAACTATCTCATTCTCTGTCGTCCCCTTCTCCTCCCACCCTCATTCTTTCCCAGCATCAGGTCTTTTCAAATGAGTTCACGTGATAGTCATGTTCTTAATTTTTGAGGAAACTCTGCATTATTTTCTACAGTGGTTGAACCAGTATTCATTCTTATCAACCACGTACAAGGTACACTTTTGTTCACATCCTTGACAGCACTTATGGTCTCTGTATTCTTGATGAAGCCATTCTAATAGGTGTGAAATGATAACCTCATTGTTGTATTGATTAGCATTTATTGAAGTGTTTATGGTGTCAAGTATCTTTTCATGTTACTTGTTAGCTACTTGGATGTCTTCTTTAGGAAAAATGTCAATTTAATTCTTCTGCCCATTTAAAAATATTTTGGGCTTTTTTGGTTGTTGGTATTGAGTTATATGGGTTATTTAAATATTTTAGATATTATCTTTGTTTGATATATGGTTTGCAAAATTTTTCTTTGTGTGTGTGTGTTCTATTCATGTTTTGGTATCATTTTCAAAAAAATCATTGCCAAGGCCAGTATCAAGGAGTGCTTTTCTATGGTTCTTTCTAAGGGTCTTATATTATCAGATAGTACAATTGAGTCTTTGTTCCGTTTCAGTTTAATTATTGTGAGTGTTGTAAGATAAGGGTCCAATTTCACTATTCTATATGTGTTTATCCAATTTTTCCAGCACAGTTTATTGAAGAGAATATTCTTTCTCCCTTGGATGCTCTTTCTTCCTTTGTTGAATTTCAGTTGATATTACGTTCAGGAGTTTAATTCTGGTCTATCTATTCTGTTCCAGTGGTTTATGTATCTATTTTTGTGCCAGTGCCATTAGATTTTAATTATTTCAACATGTGAACTTATAGGATGCAGCAAAAGCAGTTTTAAGAGGAAAGGTTACAGAGATAAGTGCATGTATTAAAAATTACAGATATATCAAATGAAGAATATAACTTTTTACAACAAGAGCTAAAAAGAGAAGAAAAATTAAGCCCAAATTTTGCAGAAGAAAGGAAATAAATGTCAATAAAGCAGAAATAAATGAAATAGAGAGTAGAAAAACAATAGAGAAAATTCACAAAACTGAGCTGATTATTTAAAAGTTAACAACATTGACAATATTTTAGCAAGATTAAATAAGAAAAAAATTAAAGACAAATGAAATTAGAAATGACAAAGGAGAAACTGCAAATCATACTACAGAAATATATAGGATCATAAAAGATGATTATAAGCAATTATATGCCAACAAATTAAACTAGAATAAATGAATGGATTTCTGGAAACACAGTAGCTACAATGGCTGAACCAGGAAGAAACAGAAAATCAGAAAAGACTAATAATGAATAAAGAAATTGAGTTAGCAATAAAAATCCTTCCAATACAGAAAACCCTAGGCCTAAGCAGCTTCATTGGAGAGTTCTATAAAACAATTAAAGGATTAATACAAATCCTTCTCAGGCTCTTTCAAAATACTGAAGATAAGGGAACATTTCCAGACTCTATCCATGATTCCAACAAATCCCTGAATTCAAAGCCAGATAGATTCTACAAGCAAAAAAAATTATAGGCCAACATTCCTGATGAATATAGATGCAGAAATTCTCAATAAAACATTATCAACCTATTTCAAGAACATATTAAAAGAATTACACATCATAGCCAAGTGCTATTTATCCGTGGGTTACTAGGATTTTTCAGCACCCACAAATCAATAAATGTGAATATCACATTAATAGAATGAAGGATAAAAATCACACGATTATTTCAACAAATGTACAACATGCAATTGATAAAGTAATCTATTTTTGTGCCAGTGCCATTAGATTTTAATTATTTCAACATGTGAACTTATAGGATGCAGCAAAAGCAGTTTTAAGAGGAAAGGTTACAGAGATAAGTGCATGTATTAAAAATTACAGATATATCAAATGAAGAATATAACTTTTTACAACAAGAGCTAAAAAGAGAAGAAAAATTAAGCCCAAATTTTGCAGAAGAAAGGAAATAAATGTCAATAAAGCAGAAATAAATGAAATAGAGAGTAGAAAAACAATAGAGAAAATTCACAAAACTGAGCTGATTATTTAAAAGTTAACAACATTGACAATATTTTAGCAAGATTAAATAAGAAAAAAATTAAAGACAAATGAAATTAGAAATGACAAAGGAGAAACTGCAAATCATACTACAGAAATATATAGGATCATAAAAGATGATTATAAGCAATTATATGCCAACAAATTAAACTAGAATAAATGAATGGATTTCTGGAAACACAGTAGCTACAATGGCTGAACCAGGAAGAAACAGAAAATCAGAAAAGACTAATAATGAATAAAGAAATTGAGTTAGCAATAAAAATCCTTCCAATACAGAAAACCCTAGGCCTAAGCAGCTTCATTGGAGAGTTCTATAAAACAATTAAAGGATTAATACAAATCCTTCTCAGGCTCTTTCAAAATACTGAAGATAAGGGAACATTTCCAGACTCTATCCATGATTCCAACAAATCCCTGAATTCAAAGCCAGATAGATTCTACAAGCAAAAAAAATTATAGGCCAACATTCCTGATGAATATAGATGCAGAAATTCTCAATAAAACATTATCAACCTATTTCAAGAACATATTAAAAGAATTACACATCATAGCCAAATGCTATTTATCCGTGGGTTACTAGGATTTTTCAGCACCCACAAATCAATAAATGTGAATATCACATTAATAGAATGAAGGATAAAAATCACACGATTATTTCAACAAATGTACAACATGCAATTGATAAAGTACAACATCCTTTTATGATATAACCCTTCACAGGATGATATATTAATAGAAGAAACATACCTTAAGATAATAAAGGTTATATATAATTAACCCACAGTTAACAATATATCAAGGACAGTCCTGGGTGTTCATTGGAAGAACTGATGTTGAAGCTGAAACTCCAATACTTTGGCCAACTCATGCAAAAAGTTGACTCATTGGAAAATACTCTGATGCCTGGAGGGATTGGGGGCAGGAGGAGAAGGGGATAACAGAGGATGAGGTGGCTGGATGGCATCACTGACTGAATGGACATGAGTTTGAGTGAACTCTGGGAGTTGGTGATGGACAGGGAGGCCTGGCGTGCTGCAATTCATGGGGTCGCAAAGAGTCAGACACGACTGAATGACTGAACTGAACTGAATGGTGAAAAACTGAAAGCTTTTTCTCTGAGAAACTGAAAGATTTTTCTCTAATAAACATACAAGAACAGACAAGGATGCTTACTCTCACCACTTTTCTTCACAGAGCAGCAAGATCCTAGTTAGAAAAATCAGACAAGACAGAAAAATAAANAAGAGTCAGACACGACTGAATGACTGAACTAAACTGAATGGTAAAAAACTGAAAGCTTTTTCTCTGAGAAACTGAAAGATTTTTCTCTAATAAACATACAAGAACAGACAAGGATGCTTACTCTCACGACTTTTCTTCACAGAGCAGCAAGATTCTAGTTAGAAAAATCAGACAAGACAGAAAAATAAAAGGCATTCAGATCATAAAGGAAGGAGTAATTTTCTCATTATTTGCAGATGATGTGATTTTGTATATAGAGAATCCAAGAGACTCAGGAAAATTATTTGACACTAATCAACACATTCAGTAAAGTTTCAGGACATAAAATCAATACACAGGACAATTGAAACTCTCTGTGGTAACAATGGAATATTTAAACTAAAAATGAAGGAGACAATCTTATTCATTATTGCATCAAAACAATAAAATACTTTGGAATACATAACCAAGAAAGTGAACGATATGTACAAAGAAAACTGCCAGATTTCTACTGAAGGAAATTAAAGAAGACTCAAACAAATGGACAGGCATTTGTGTTCATGATCAGAAGAATTAATATTGCTTGTATTTCCCAAAGTCCTCTTATAGAGTTTACGCAACCCCCATCCAAGTATCAAGAGCATTCTTTACAGAAAAGAAAATAAAAATCCTGTAATTTTTATGGAACTACAAAAAAAAAAAAAAAAAACTTGAATAACCAAAGGGATCCTGAAATAAAAGAACAACGTTGGAGATATCACAGTTTTTGATTTTAAATCTACTACAAAGCTATATTATTAAAATCATTGACACTGACACATATTTCTTATTCACACATCTTTCTCTATTATCCTCTAGTTCAGTTGATTTCTAGTTTATGACCTACCAACCAAGCTGTATTTAATATTGCATCCTGATTCACAAGCTATGAAATAAAAATAAAGACATCATATATATTCTACATTTGAAGAACAGGAAACTCTCCACAGAGTGAGCATGAAGAAACTCTCTAAAGATTTAGTTGAAACATTATGTAATGCACTGGGGCCAGTTGTCATTTGACCTTCATTATCCCCATTCTAATCAGAAGGTCATGATGGTATATTGCATGACACAGTATCATTGTTTGTTTCAGAATCTGTATCTCCTGTCTTTGAAAAAAAAAATCAATGAATTTATCTTTTTCTGAGGCAGAGGCACCTTGGAAACTGGCTTAGGCATCCTTGGGAAAAACATTTAAAGGTATGGTTTTGTTTTTTTTTTTAATTAATTTATTTACTTATTTATTTATTTATTTGTATTTATTTATTTTTTTACACGAACAACATTTTTCATTAGCAGGTCATTTTCCCTCTTCAAAAACCTCTAAGTGAATTATAGATCTTAAAACTCAATTGGAGAGAACAATTTTTATCCTAGCATTTGATGACAGTTTTCTTCTTGCCACCAGTTGAATTCTGTCTAACAAGATGAGAGAGCTTGGCTGTCTGTCCACTTATCTCAACCTATGGAATATTAACCAGTGCAACAGATGACTGTGAGTAAAAGTGTCTTTATTGTCACTCTAGATCATCTCTGTTATGTTACCTTTCATGTTAATCACATCCACCATGTCTTTAAAAATTGTTTTGCCATCTAGTTTTTGACATGAGATCCTATCATACTCAATTACATTAAGGAATCTGGTTCCACAGGAACATCTACTTTGAACTTTTAAAAAGATTCTATTTTCTTCTTCATCGGTTAATTCTTCAGACAGAGTTCTACTAAAAATATGTTTGGATAATGGATTCTCAGTGCTTATGTAGTAAACCCATCTTAACATTGCCATTTTATTGAGCTTTCTGATATTTTCTTCAGTTCAGTTCAGTTTAGTCACTCAGTCGTGTCTGACTCTTTGAGACTTCATGAATTGCAGCACACTGGGCCTCCCTGTCCATCACTCAAATTCATGTCCATCGAGTCAGTGATGCCATCCAGCCATCTGTCGTTCCCTTCTCCTCCTACTCCGAATTCCTCCCAGCATCAGAGTCTTTTCCAATGAGTAAACTCTTTGCATGAGGTGGCCAAAGTACTGGAGTTTCAGCTTTAGCATTAGTCCTTCCAAAGAACTCCCAAGACTGATCTCCTTTAGAATGTACTGGTTGGATCTCCTTTCAATCNGCCTGGTGGGCTGCCGTCTATGGGGTCACACAGAGTCGGACACGACTGAAGTGACTTAGCAGCAGCAGCAGCATAATTCTTGTGGAAGTGTGAAGTCACAAATCCTAGTAGAACTCAGATTGGAGTTTCTTAAATCTTATGATCTTTGATGTTTTTATTATTTTATGGCTGCATTGCTAGATATCTCTATTACTTTACTAATTATCTCAAGTCTAGAAGAGCTTTTTAATCAAAAGAAAAAGTGTGGCTTCAGCCTCACAAATTATTTTGTGGAGGTCAGTATGAGGAAAGTGTATTTGCTGGAAGTGTGCTTGATTGTCATTTGTTTAGCTTAAAGGATGATGAAGCCTTAGAATATAGAAGCAATTCCTGCATTCATTTCTCAGCATTCACTGCTGCCAGAAAACTGGTGGGAAACTTGGCTGTCAGGACAGCCGGTGTTTTCCTGGACCGTTTCCAAAATTTAGATGAGTTGTTATTAAAAGTAAAGTCTGTATGGTTGACAAAGACATAAAAGTTCTGATTATATAGTTAGGACAAGAATTCTCGAGAATTTTCTGACCTTTCTGAACATTTTGGCTACTTTTTTCAAAGTAGCCACCTTAGATAAAGGTTAAATAACATATCCTCAGTTTTTATGCAAGCTGGCTTTATCTAATATACTTCATGATATATATTTTTCTGGAACTCTCTTGCTTTTTCCATAATCCAGTGGATGTTGGCAACTTGATCTCTGGTTCCTCTGCATTTTCTACAGTACTATATTGCAAAAGTTTTTTGCTTATTTTCTGCAAGTTTTTGTATTCATGTTTCTAATAGCTACCCCAGCTGACTCTTAAAACTGAAGGAGGTATCACTGTGCATATATTTAAGCCTCAAGGGACAGATGAGCAATCCATATTTTTAAAGTATTCTCTCTCCAAACCCTCAAACCCTCCCTCAAACCCATTTAACACATCAGGTTCCAATTTGCCACATTCTTCCTAAATTCCTACCAGTACATATTCAGTAGGTTCTACATCCAGGGAAAGTATACATTATTTCCTCCCAGAGACAGCATTCAGTTTTTTTGCTTGGGCTGTTCTGGATTTAGAACCTGGAACAGGCCTGAACAACAATGATGGTAGCAGAGCAGATTTTTAAAAGATGAGCATTATCTTTCTGTAAAACATTTGTTTCAGTATCCGTCATGGTCTCCAGCAAGTATAGACTCTTGTAATATTGTCAGGGATGCTTCTGTACATTTTTAGAATTTAGGGATGCCTACTGTTTTAAGATTCTTGTGCTTATCAATCAAAATTCTAATTCTAGATCTCACTGTCTCACCTTTTTTCCCCTCCCACGAGTCTTGATTCTGATCAGCATCTTGTTGATTATAAGTATTGCATTGTCTTTAAGC
>SJYX01008554.1:10578-48954 GCA_006410675.1 Oreotragus oreotragus | reverse complement strand
TTCATTAGATTAGAATTTTCTTAAAATCACCATTAAAATATCTGCCACAAAATTACTATTTTAATTGTATCCATTAAAATAAAATTGTATATTCAATATTTCTTAAATTGACAGTTGGCTGAATTGACCACTTTTTTTCTCTTCATTTTTGTTTAATGAATTCCAAAGCCAATAGCAGTAAGAAATCTGTAATTAGTATACTTTTATAATTAGTGTTGAATATTACGTCCAAAGCATTGAAATGTCACAATTGTTTTGTGCCCTCTTCTGTACACCCAAGGTATACACAGTTAACTCACAATTATCCTCAAACCAATGTATAGAATCAATGTCAACTCTTTTGATAACATTCAAAAGTTCATTTGAAAATGTGAATGATTTTGAGAAGCCAAAGAAATTGTAAAAAAGAAGAAAGACTTTGTGTTTTATCCTTGCTTCTTATAGAGCTAAAGTAATCAATAGATATATTGATCTATTGATACTGAAATTTAACTCACAATTATCCTCAAACCAATGTATAGAATCAATGTCAACTCTTTTGATAACATTCAAAAGTTCATTTGAAAATGTGAATGATTTTGAGAAGCCAAAGAAATTGTAAAAAAGAAGAAAGACTTTGTGTTTTATCCTTGCTTCTTATAGAGCTAAAGTAATCAATAGATATATTGATCTATTGATACTGAAATTCCCATATCTATGTATATGGGAATAGACATAGATTAATTGAACAAAATAAATATTTCTGCATGTGTAATCAATTGATTTTTAACAAAGGTACTGAGAATATTTAAGGAGAAGGATAACATTTCAATTAAAATTAGACAATTTGGATTTCCAGGTTTGGAAAAATAAAAAGATATCAGCCTTAACCTGTATCATACACAAAATTTGATTGAAATAGCATGAGAGTGTTAAATGTAAACACTAAAATTTTATAATTTCTAGGAATAAATAAGTTGACTTTTTTTATGTGCTTGGATACAAAATTATTTCTTAGGGCACCAAAACACATTATCCATAAAAGGAAATAATGGTAAATTGGATTTTCTCAAAATTAAAAAAAAGTTCCTTTTTGAAAAATAATTTATAAAAATGAAATGGTAAACAGAGGACATATCTGCAGTATATTTCATAAACATCTAAATAATTCTCAAATCTTAATAAAGTTCACAGAATATGGACATATGGTCAATAAAATCATTTAAAAAAAGCCAAATAGTATTAGCCATTAGAGAAATTCAAATGCAAAACACAATAAGACAACAACAAAAAAAGAAGATACCACTACATGTCTTTACAGAATGATCAAAATCCAAAACACTAATAGCATCAAATGCTCCAGAGGACATCAAGCACAGAAACTTTCATTCATCGCTGGTGGGGATGCAAAATGGTACAGCTACTTTGGAAAATAACTTGTTGGTTTCTTCAAAAGCTAAACACATTTTAACCATATAATCCACCAATTGCTCTTCTTGTTATTTGCCCAAAATATTTGAAAGCCTACTTTGAAATAAAACCTGTTTATAAAACCTGACATTGCAAGCCACGTGGCAGAGCAGTTCTCCTGGGTTCCCTTACCCTACTGCTCTCTACCCATGTGCCCTTTCCCAATAAAATATCTTGCTTTGTCAGCAGATGTGTCTCCTCGGACAATCCATTTCCGAGTGTTAGACAAGAACCCAGTTTCGTGGACCAGACCCAGTGGCCACCACTGGGACCCTTTTGTCCCTGGTCTCCTCCTGACATGGACAACTGGCCAGAGTGCCCCAACCAGTAAGGAACAAGAGACCTAATTGATTTATCTCCCCTTCCCTCTCTCTTTCCTCTCCTTAACCCTTCCTATCTGTTCCTGTTTTTCTAGTCCCCCGGTCCTGGATGCAGGAATCTGATCGAAGGGCCCTCAGCCTGAGCTGAGGATTGGAGACTGATCACCTTCTCTTGGCAGAGAACTCGAATTCTGGTTCTGGTCTGGTCTGATTTCTGGTAGGGCCGAGTTCCAGTCCTCCCTTCTCTGGAGGCCCAGGGAAAAGTCCCATAATGCCTGGGCATCTGTAGGTGGCAGGAGATGTCTGTAAGGCCACCCCTTTCGCCCCCCACTCCCACCTCTGCCCCCTTCTTCTTTCAACCTGGCTTCCTTTCCTCCCTTGAAATCTCTGATGTTAGTACTTGGATACTTGTATTTAAGGGCTTCCCTGGGGGTGCATGGAGAAGGCAATGGCAATCCATTCCAGTACTCTTGCTTGGAAAATCCCATGGACAGGGGAGCCTGGTGGGCTTCAGTCCATGGGGTCGCGGAGTCAGACACGACTGAGCGACTTCCCTTTCACTTTTTACTTTCATGCATTGGAGAAGGAAATGGCAACCCACTCCAGTGTTCTTGCCTGGAGAATCCCAGGGACGGGGGAGCCTGGTGGTCTGCCGCATATGGGGTCACACAGAGTCGGACACTACTGAAGTGACTTAGCAGCAGCAGGAGCTGGTGGTGTAGAGGTTAAAGAATCTGCCTGCAATGTGGGAGACCTGGGTTCGACCCCTGGGTTGGGAAGATCCCCTGGAAAAGGAAATAGTAACCCACTCCAGTATTCTTGCCTGGAGAATCCCATGGCTGGAGGAGCTTGGTGGGCTACAGTCCACGGGTCACAAAGAGTCAGACATGACTGAGTGATTTCACTTTCACTTCACTTGCACTATAGCAGCTTTTGGAGAAGGCAATGACAACCCTCTCCAGTACTCTTGCCTGAAAAACCCCATAGATGGAGGAGCCTGGTGGGCTACAGTCCATGTGGTCGCTAAGAGTCGGACATGACTGAACTACTTCACTTTCACTTTTCACTTTCATGCACTGGAGAAGGAGATGGCAACCCTATCCAGTATTCTTGCCTGGAGAATCCCAGGGACGAGAGAGCCTGGTGGGCTGTCATGCATGGGGTTGCACAGAATCAGACCCGACTGGAGTGACTTAGCAGCAGCAGCAGCAGCATAGCAGTTTTATCCATAATTGCCACAACTTGGAAGCAATAAAAATAACTTTCAGCAAGTGAATGGTAAATAAACTGTGGTGCATCCAGAAAACAGAATATTATTCAGTAGTGAAAGGACAGGATCCATCAAACCATACATAGAGAAAACTTATGTGTATATTACTAAGTGAAATAAGCCAATCTGAAAAGACTTTGTACTATATGATTGTATGATTCCAACTATATGACATTCTGGAAAAGGGAAAACTGTGCAGACAGTTAACAAATCAGGACAGGCAGGGTTGGATTTGGAGAAGGCCTGCTCAGTTATCAGACAAAGGTCCATCTAGTCAAAGCTATGATTTTTCCTGTAGTCGCATGTATAGATGTAAGGGTTGGACCATAAAGAAAGCTGAGTACTGAAGAATTGATGCTTTTGAACTGTGGTGTTGGAGAAGACGCTTGAGAGTCCCTTGGACTGCACAGAGATCAAACCAGTCAGTCTTAAAGGAAATCAGTCCCGGATATCATTGGAAGGCCAGATGCTGAAGCTGAAGCTCCAATACTTTGTCCACCTGATGTGAAGAATTGACTCATTAGAAACGATCCTGATGCTGGGAAATACTGAAGGCAGGGGAAGAAGGGGACAACAGAGAATGAGATGATTGGATGGCATCACTGACTCAATGGACATGAGTCTGAGCAAGCTCCAGGAGTTGGTGATAGACAGAGAAATCTGGTGGGCTACAGTCCATGGGGTTGCAAAAAGTCAGACATAACTGAACGCCTGAACTAAACTGACTGAACTGAATAAAGAGTTGTGTCCGACTTTTTGCAGCCTCATGGACTGCAGCCTGCCAGGCTTCTCTGTCCATGGAATTTTCCCAGGCAAGAATATCGGAGTGGGTTTCTATTTCCTCCTGTAGTGGATCTTCCCAACTCAGGGATCAAACCTGTGTCTCCTGCATTACAGGTGTATTATTTACCACTGAGCCTCTTGGGAAACCAGCGGATGGATTTTAGGGCAGTGATAATACTCACCTGATGCAAAGAGCTGACTCATTTGAAAAGACCCTGATGCTGGGAAAGATTGAGGACAGGAGGAGAAGGAGAGAACAATGGATGAGATGGTGGATGGTATTACCAACTCAAAGAACATGCATTTGGTTGAACTCCCGGAGTTGGTGATGGACAGGGAAGCCTAGTGTACTGCAGTTCATGGGTTCTCAAAGAGTTAGACACCACTGAGCGACTGAACTGAACTGAACTGAATACTCAGTAGGATATGATAATGATAGATACATATAATTATACAGCTGTCCAAAACCATAGAATATACAACAGCAAGAGTGCACTCCACAGTTTTAACAAATGTATCACCCTTGTGGGGAATGCTGTTAATGTGGGAGACTTGCATGTGTTACGGAGGGGATTATTTGGGAATTCTCTGTACCTTCTAGTTTTGTTATGAAACTAAAACGGCAGAAAAAAATAAATAAAAATAAAATGAAATACTGGTTCAGACCCTGTAAGAATGGCTAGAATTAGAAAGACTGCCAGTACCAACTGTTGACTAGAATGTGTTGCAATTGTATCTCTCATACATTGCTAATGGGAGAGTAAAATGTGACAATCAGTTTCAAGACAGCTTGGAAGTTTCTTTTAAATTAAACACATATTGTATATGCCATTTATCAACTTACTGTCTCTCAGCTCTGAATGCCCAGTTTATTGTATGCTCTATAATCAGCAATGAGATATGGCTAAATATTTTACTTTTAAAGTAAGCACAATGTTAAGCTTTCTCAATATAAACTGTTGGAAGGATATCTTAGGAGCTTATAATTCTTAAATTTTTCCACTTGGGTCTTGGTCAGAGGTGATGGTATGCAGATCACTTGTTGCCTGATACCAAAAATGTGGTTAAGATTGACTTCAAATTTGCAGGAGGCAAATGTAGGGTGTTCCACATAGTCATTATGATGCTGGTTACATGCGTGTATAACATTGTCAAAACTCACCAAACTGTTCTAAGTTATATACATTTTGTTTTGTGTAAATGATATACTAACAAACATTGTTTGAAAATAAGGATTTAATGCGTGGACAAGTAAATGAAATTTTGATATGTGTTTCAGAAAATATGAGTTGGATTCACAGAACACTGTGTCAATTTTACAAAATCACTTGACATACATGCCTTCTGTCCTATCCCAAAATAAGCAAAGCATACTTTGTACAACCAGCACTAGACTTAAATTTTGGCTGAAAAAAAAAGTCTTAAAACAACACAAAAAAACAATAAAGAAAGATGAATACAACAGTTAAGTAATCTAGAAGAGAACTGAATCATGGGCATGTTAACTCACCAGGTAGCTATTGAGCACATACTTTGTACCGAGCTTTGTGCTAGAATCAGGAAATATAAAGATTTCTTCAGTTAAGAGTCCTATAGTCAGGGAAGTAAATATCTTTATATGGAGTTGGGTAATATGTATTTACTGATGAAGAAAATCCCAGAGTGTTTGCCAATGTATGCCATAGCAGAATAAGATCTGAACAAGGTATATGAGAGACTGATTAGGTAGAAGAGATGAGGAACAAATGCTGTTGAGACTAAAAAAAAGGGCAAAAAAAAAAAAAAAAAAAAAAACACAAGCTTTGGGGAAATAACGAATTTGGCATCAAACAAATCATTGGAATGTTGCCCTGTTCAGTATAGCTGGTCCGCCCACAAGAACAGATAGTGAATTTACAAGCATAGATTAAATTACCCAGGAAGAGGTTTAAAAAGAACAGAAATTCAGGTATTAAAAATCAAGATTAAAGTGGCATTTTTAATGAAGAGTCAAAGTTAGGAAGAAGTGACTGTGGTAACCATTATGCTATAAATATTTGATGTATTGAGGATGCTCAGATAAGACCATGAATAAGAGTTATTTGGTGAGATGATTTTGACAACATGATTTACACTAAATTTCATTAATCTAAAAAGCAATGTCAGTTAATAATGAAGCTTAGCATGAGACAATAAAAAGTGTTATACATCTCAATAGTTTTGTGGTTATAACAACAAAAATTTCAAATCTCTTATTTCATTGAATTTTTAAAATCTTCTAAGGTGGAAAGTACATGCACATTTTGCAAAATTTCTAGTTAAGGAAATAAAATCTCTATCAAATTTAATTATTTTCCTGAGATCATACAGCTAGTAAATGAAAGAAATTGACTAGATACCTGAGCAGATTTCTAACCCAGTGAAGTTACTACTATATAGCCTAATAGAAGATATCATTTTTTCTCCTTTGTGCAGTTACCCAATAATGGGAATATGACAATTACTTTTCTTTCACTTGGAGATGAAGCACATTAAGAGTAGACAAAGGTAATGGAGATGACAGGAGGGAAGATTATGAGTTTTGACATGTGCAGAGCTTTAAAAAAATTTTTTTTTAATATTTCAACATGCTTCTGTCCTGATGATGGGTTTCAGATAATAATGATTATCACTGTTGGAATTAATTTTGTATATGGCTGTACAGTAACCATTTAACTAACTGGTTTACTTTTACAGGCAATTATGAACTTTCACTATTAACTTAATGAATGCATGCTTTCCTATTATCCATATATTTTATGTGATATTTGGAAGTTTGGGGCATAAAAACTATAAAGGAAATCTACAATAAACCACATTAAATTATGTTCAAAATAATACTGAGAGTTTTGATAATATTAATGCCAACGTTCATATACAAATAAAATACTCTTACTTGTAGTCCATAAGATATATGCATCTTCGAGTAAAAGTGACAAATTGGTCCCGGTCCATCTACTCTCTGTCCTTGGATCTAACGTGTGGCATGATGATGAATATTTACAAGAGGGATGACCTAAGCTAGCAGTATTATTTTTGGCCCTGGTGAGTCTAATAAAAGATAAATCTATGATGCTAGCAGCCTCTATCCATCTTGAGAGAACATCGAAAATACTATGTGGAAATGATTTAATCCATTTGGAGAAAAAAGTGCTCTTAGACCCACATAGCAATATAATTGTTTTATATAGTATTTGATATATCTTGCCTTTCCATAGGAAGGAATATAGGAAAAATGGTTAACGTGCTTCATGGCTAAATATAAATGAATTGGCGTGCCTTGTTTTTTTAAGGTATCAAGCAACCACATTTTTCTGAAGCTAATAGTAATTAATTAATTAAGAGACTGTCCTTGGGAGGAAGTGGAGAGTAAATATAACTCTTCATTTAGAGATTGATTGAACAGAGGCTCAGAAAAGAAAAATATTCATTACTTTTTCTATAATTGTCATGATTAGCACACTTTAATAAATCATTCTTTATATAGAAGACTTTTTCACTTTTGCTTTCAGTGTATTTCTTCCAATGTCTTTCTTGTATTATATTCATTTAGTATTTTTTTTAACTCCCTAACTGAAAAAAAATCTTTCAAAATCCAAACTGAGTCTTATTCTTTACTGTATCTCTCATGACACCTCTCATAATAGCCTGATCATAAACAGAGCAGTAAACTAAGAATAAATGTTTCTGGGAAAAAGGTTAAATGAATAAACACATTTGTTACCTAGAGATACGCAGTTGTTCTTAAGGGGAATCTAATCCTTGCTCTTATTCCCATTCTATTTGTTCTTAAAGGGGTATATGGAGAAAGTATATTTTCTTACATTTGAGCAATATTATTTGCCAAGCCACTACCATGTTACAGTCACTGAGGACACAAGGATACAGAAGTAAATAAAACAAACAAACAAACAAAATCTCTAACTCAATAGAGATTTCATGCTAATGGACAAGAATATGCAAGAAATAAATACACAAATGAACTATGTAATATGTGATAAGGTGATAGGAACTATTGGGGAAAATAAAGCAGGACAAGTAGATGGGAAATGACAAATTAAGAACACTGTGAGAAAATAAGTTGGTAAAGAAAGGTCTGACTGAGAAAATAGGTATTTGAGTAAATACCTAATTGAGGTAAGGGAGTGAGTCACATAAATGTTTTTCAGAAGAAGAATCAAAGTAGAGCATTCTTATGCAGCACCGTTCCTCGGGGAACATAGAACATCAAGAGGGTTAATCTTCTGGTAATCAATTAAAACCAATGGATTAGTAGAAGAAGATGACAGTTGAGAAGCAGTTGATAGGTCAGATACATAGATATCTACATAATTGTGAGGACACTGGTTTTTACTGTGAGCAAAGTATATTCATTTGGAAGCTTGTTTTCATAGAATTACTCTGCTACTATGTTAAAATCAGACTCTAAATAAGGAAGAACATTAATAGGAATATCAACATAGAGGCTTTTTCAGTAATCCAGATAAGAGATGATGGTAAACTGAGTGAAGATGGCAGTGGTGGCAGTGAAAAGTAGCGTGATATTAAATATATTTTATAAGTAGAACATAACAGAATCCACATATAAGTTGAATGTGGGTTTGAGATAGAGGGGAATAAAAGGTAGCAACTGCACAGTTTTGTACTGAAGAGATGAAATAACTGAATTCTCACTAACGGATACAGGGAAAACTTTTATTTTTTCTTCTTCTTCTTTGCTGATGTGTGTCTAAAAACATTTGAGGTTGGGACTTTTCCAGTATTCACTATTCCTAATATCAGTTCAGTTTAATCACTCAGTCGTGTCCAACTCTTTGCGATCCCACAAACCACAGCACTCCAGGCCTCCCTGTCCATCGCCAATTCCAGGATTCCAGCCAAGCCCACGTCCAGTGAGTCAGTGATGCCATCCAACCATCTCATCCTCTGTCATCCGCTTCTCGTCCTGCCCTCAATATTTTCCAGCATCAGGGTCTTTTCTAATGAGTCAGTTCTTCGCAGCAGGTTGCCAAAGTATTGGAATTCCAGCTTCAATATCACTCCTTTCAATGAACATCCAGGACTGATCTCCTTTAGGATGGACTGGTTGGATCTCCTTGCAGTCCAAGGGACTCTCAAGAATCTTCTTTAAAACACAGTTCAAAAGCATCAATTCTTTATGCTCAGTTTCTTTTTTTTATTTTTTATTTTTATTTTATTTTATTTTATTTTTTTGTATTTAGTGCTCAGTTTCTTTATAGTCCAACTCCCACATCCAACATGACCACTGGGAAAACCATAGCCATGACTAAATGGACATTTGTTGGCAAAGTAATGTCTCTGCTTTTTCGTATGCTGTCTAGGTTGGTCATAACTTTTTTTCCACAGTTTATTGTGATCCACACAGTCAAAGGCTTTGGCATAGTCAATAAAGCAGAAATAGATACACACATATATATATGTGTGTGTGTGTATGTTTAAATGTGAATAAAGAACAAAGATAAGTTCATGACAGCCCATAGTATTATCTAAGTCAATGATAATAACTTTCTACAAATTAAATTTTTCAGTGTTCTCTGAATTTTCCATACCTTCAGTAACTATTTTCAAACAATTTCTATACATTAACTCTAAAGCACAGTACTGGCTATTGCAAAGACCACAAAGAGAGGTAAAGTACAATTCCTGGCCTCAAGTCTCCCACATTCTGTTAAAGGGCAACATAATAGTCCAAAAAAAGGTGTAGGATGTAATACATGTGACTTGCACAGTAAGAAAAAAAAACTATTATTAAAAAGAATAATAGTATATGGTATATTTTGTGACTGAGCCTTAAAGAATATAAAGACTTTTTAACAGAAATCTCAGTGGGAAGCAATTCAGGTGAAGAAAGGAGCATGAAAAAAGGTAAAAAGCAAGGGATTCACATAAAATATTGATAGTAAATAGTCAAGTTCAACTCCAAAGCCTGACATCTGTCTTTGTTCAGGCTAGCTATTGCTGTGTACTATGTAGCAATGTACCCCCAAACTCAGTACCTTAGGACAACAATCATTTTCTTGTCTTTGATGGTTTCCCTGGGTCAGGAATCAGGAAAGGTCTTGGCTTGACAGTACAGGCTCATGGTCTCTTGTGAAGTTGCAATAACTGGGAGCTGGAGAAGCTGAGGGCTGGTTGAGCAACTGCCCTAACTTTGTGTTAGGTCCTCTCTATGTCGTCACTGTTATGGGTTAATTCAGGCTTCCTCACAGTATGGTAGCCACTGGGGAGTCAAATGGCTTACAGTGTGGCTGAAGGCTTCTGTGGGAATGTCTGGGGAACTGTGTGGACATTGATTCACCTTGTATGACTTAGTTCTGTAGAAATCCTGCATGTTACCTTTGTTATGTTTCATCATTTATAAGCAGGTCACAAATCTGCATAGAGTAGGTCACAAATGTTCCTAAATTCAAAGGGACAGGGGTTATGATACGCTTCTAGGTGGAGGAATGGAGGAATGGTAAGGAATTATTTGAGTATGTGAGACAGGAAAGAGTGTTATTGTCTTTAAAAATTACTATCAGCCAGAGATATTATTCATAGCCTGACCCCCACTAATATTTGCCAGGGTTAATTCCTTCCCTTTCTTCATATTCAACCATCTATCACAGAGAATTATCTAAGATTCTAAAATATTGTTATGTGTTTGCATATCTCCCGGCCATTAAATTGTTGGTTCTGCATGAGTTGTCCTTTTTATTTTGTATCCACTCAGCAAAACCCTATTCAGCTTCAGCAATCAGCTGTCTTACATTCTGCCTGCCTTATTCTTCAAAGTGAGTGTTCCTCTGTAACCCAGAGATGTGAGGGGTTTTCTTTGTATTTTTAAACTGTATTATGGTATATATCATTCATAGAATTAAATTTGCTCTTTTAACCACTAAGTGTGCAACTGTACAATTCAGTGGCATTAAGTATATTCATATTGTTATGGAAATTTCACCACCAGTCATCTCCAAAATTTTTTTCATCATTCCAAACAGAAACGCTGTACCCATTAAATAATAATTCTCCATTCTCCCATTCTCTCAAGCCCTGGTAACCACTATTCTACTTTCTGTCTCTATGAATTTGACCATTCTAGGGATCATAAAATAATTGTTCTTCTGTATCTGGCTTCTTATATTTAGCATACTGTTTTCATGGTTCTTCCATGTTGGAGCATGTATCAGAATTTCATTCTTTTAAGGATGAATAATATGCCATTGAATGTATCTATCACATTTTATAATCCATACATTCATTGACAGCCATTTGGGTTTTCTATACCTTTTGACTACTATGATGCTACTAAGAACATTGGTGTACTCCAGAGGTACTTTGCATGAAATATTCAAGGAAATTCATCACACTGTATTGTAAACATTTTCCCGTGTGATTATTTGAACATCCTTTAAATGGCCTACACTCTTTGAGTTTTAAGTTTATTAACTTTGAATTATAGATTTCTGTATCTCCACAACTTAGAACATAATGGCTATTGAACAGTAACAAACTGAAGTGATGTCCATAGCAAAAGCCTTATTTGTGATCTTCAGTCTCTTTTTGCCAAAGGCTTTCTCAACTATTCGATCTGAATTTGAAATCATTTTATTGACTGATCAGAATGTTTTATATATTGTAATAAACACAGCTAAAAGACAGCATGATTTTCAGGAGGTAACATTTTAAAATTGAAATTGAATTCCTTGATAGAGTTTGGAAAAACAAAGATTCACAAAAATAAAGGGTAGAAACAATTTCTTTGGTAGATCAATATACTGTGTCTTTCTGGAAACTGGATTATGTACAATGCACCAAATTCTTAAGGGATATAACTGTAATATTTTCCTTCTAAATACGTGTATCACACTAATTTGTATTCTTTTCAAGTTGGTTATCTTTTACTCAGGCTATAAGCATAGGTATTTTGAATTTCAAAGTTATAAAATAATTAAGTTCTAATATTAATGGCTGATGGCTATCCCTTATGTAAAAATGAAGAGGCAAATATTAGATTCTAAAGGCTGAAGAGGAAGTAGCATGGTGATTGTAGAGTCATGTGTATGACACACAGGCCCACTGACAAATAACAACTGTAAAACACAACTGTGTTAGTTTTGGGGACCCATAGAGTCCAGAGTTCAACAAATTCAGGGCTTTATTTATACATAAAATGCAATAGTAAGGAAAGAAAGGACATATATGCTTTTTATTGGATTTGCTGAGTGTAAAGGAGAAAAAACCTTCGAGTAATATTTCATGATATTGCTTATTTTCTGTTTGAGTTTCTGAGCTGTATTGATCAAAATATTCTGGAAATCTACAACACAGAGAATATAATAATTAAAAAGAGGTGGCGCATAACTTCTTGATCCTTACTCAAATTATTTTCAAAGCATTTCTGTGTATTTTTTAAAAATTTATTTCCATACTTGTGTGCCAAGCCCCTAGAAGATTGCCTGACAAATCAAAAGCATCCAATCAATGTTTAAATTATTTATGAATGCATAAATCTCAAATTTGGACTTTACAAACAGACAACATTGTATTATTTGCAATAATGAAGAAATAAATGAAAACTGTTTAAATGCTCAACAATAGAAAATGCACAAAAAATTAAGGTACATGAATGAACTAAAATGTTATGAAGTCATTAAAAGTATGTTTTTGAAAACTTTGATGATGCACAAAATTGTCCAAAAGGTAATAACAACTGAAAAATATACATAGCTCTAACTTTGTTTAAATGTATATATAATACATGCACTCACACAATACACAGACACTTTAAATATTTGTGGATATACATGCTGGAATCAAGATTGCTGGGAGAAATATCAATAACCTCAGATATGCAGATGACACCACCTTTATGGCANATGGTAGTTTGAGCATTCTTTGGCATTGCCTTCCTTTGGGATTGGAATGAAAACTGACTTTTTCCAGTCCTGTGAAGTGAAGTCGTTCAGTTGTGTCCGACTCTTTGCGACCCCATGGACTGTAGCCTACTAGGCTTTTCTGTCCATGGGATTTTCCAGGCAATAGTCCTGGAGTAGATTGCCATTTCCTTCTCCAGGGGATCTTCCCAACCCAGGGATCGAACCCGGGTCTCCTGCATTGTAGACAGATGCTTTACCATCTGAGCCACCAGGGAAGTCCAGTCCTGTGGCCACTGCTAATTTTTCCAAATTTGCTGGCCCTAAGTGGAGATGGCAATTAGTGAAGTTTGGAGAATAGAAATGACATTGTGCCTTGAAATAAAAATTTAGGGGTCATTAATATTTAGATGTTTTTTGAAGACAGGAACCTGAAGGAGATCACAAGAGGGTGAATTAACATAAAGAAGAGATGTCAAGGGAAAGGGGAAGTAAGAAAGGGACTAAATGGATGGTGTAGGACAGTAGAGAGCATAAGTGAAATAAGCGGATAAAATAAGAGAAAAGAAAAGAAATTAAGAACTGATTTTTGGAGTGTTACAATATTAAGAAAATGAAAGAGACCCCAAAAAGGGAGAGGGAGTATTAGTTTTCTATCGCTGTTATAATGAGGTACTATAAACTTAGTAGTTGTAACAGCAAATTAAATTTCTTAGAGTTTTGAAAGCCAAAATCTGAAAATAAGCTTCACGGTGTTACAATCAAAATGTTATCAGGGTATCCTTCCTTTTAGGGCATCTAGGGATGAATCTAGTTCTTTGCCTTTTCCAGTTTCTACAGGTAACTTTCATTGTTTGGCTCATGGCCCCTCTCTTCCATTTTGAAAGCCAGTAAGCCCATCACTAAGACTTGTTTCTGCCATCATTTCTCCTTCTCTGATCTGACAATCCTGTTTCCTCCTCCTATAAGAACCCTTGTGATTATACTCGGCCAACCTGCTAATGTAGGATTATACTCATTTCAAGGTTTTTCATTATGCTTATAAAGTCTCTCTCTTTCTCTTTTGTACATGTAAAACAAACATTCAGAAACTCTGGGAACTGGGACACAGATGTCTTTTGGAGGACCATTATTCTACCTTTCTCAATGATGAGTTAACCAGAAAGGTGAAATTAATATCAGTGTAGTGTTTTGAAATTCAGGTGAAATACATGCTTAAGGAGAGGTGTTTCACTATGCCAAATATCAACTGATGGGTCAAATAAGATGAGACTGGAAAATGATCAGAGACATAATAGAGAAATTTGGATAAAAATTTAGGGGCAAAAGTCTTTGGGTATGGATGCTAAAGTATGTGTGTGTAGAGAGAATTATAGGCAACTGATGTGAGCAACTTTAGCAATACATTTTGTTCCAAAAGTAAAAATAAAAACAAGTGACATATAGAAAGGAGCATAGCAGTCATTACAAAGTTAAAGCTAATTTTTTTATGGGAACAATAACATTTATAGGTTATATGCATATGCATCATATGTGTACCAGCATACTGATATATGTTGATAGTAATGATTTAGATAAGCTTGAATGAAGCAGGAGAGAAAACATGTTCTACTGGTACAAAGTCCTTGAGTGGCAAATGGAAACGTGATCCAGGACAGAGTGAAAGGATTGACATTTGTAAGCATAGAGCATAACCATAATAATGGATATAAAGAAAAGTAACTAGGTAGTTAGATAAGGCATGAAAATTTTTAATGTTTGCTTTATTCTCAATGAGATGGAAAGTAATTTTAGAACGAAAATGAAACAGAAGGCCTTAAGATTTATAGGAGAAATGAGAAATTTGAAGCAGTCATCCTTAAGAGTGAATGACTGGCTTAGGGGAAGACTGTATGATGTCTGAGCAGCAGTAAGGGACCACTTGAAGTTTATGTCATAAATGTATCATTATACAGGGATGGTGTGTGTGTGTGTGTGTGTGTGTGCGTGTGTGTGTGTTGTGCAGGGACACATTTCCAGTCATATTCAATTATTCAATGACAGAGCCAGAAAAGGCAAAAGACTCAATTAAGAATGTAGCTATGGATTAGATTTCTATTACATTTTATGCATTATCTCTGTAAAAACTGCTTTTCTGAAGATTTTATTAGAACTCTATGAGACAGCAGATGATGGCCAGATTTACTCCATTCAGGCTAACCTAATTTCATATTAGTGTAAAGGTCAGAGTGACGTAAATAAAAAAAGTTCTATTGAAAGTTCTAATGAGATGCATGAAACTGGAACCGATTATACAGAGTGAAGTAAGCCAGAAATAAAAACACAAATACAGTATACTAACAAATAAATATGGAATTTAGAAATTAGAAAGTTCTAATGAGATGGATGAAACTGGAACCGATNGTTTCAGCTTTAGCATCATTCCTTCCAAAGAAATCCCAGGGCTGATCTCCTTCAGAATGGACTGGTTGGATCTCCTTGCAGTCCAAGGGACTCTCAAGAGTCTTCTCCAACACCACAGTTCAAAAGTATCAATTCTTCGGTGCTCAGCCTTCTTCACAGTCCAACTTTCACATCCATACATGACCACAGGAAAAACCATAACCTTGACTAGACGGACTTTTCTTGGCAAAGTAATGTGTCTGCATTTTCATATGCTGTCTATGTTGGTCATAACTTTCCTTCCAAGGAGTAAGCGTCTTTTAATTTCATGGCTGCAGTCAACATCTGCAGTGATTTAGGACCCCCCAAAAATAAAGTCTGATACTGTTTCCACTCTTTCACTATCTGTTTCCCATGAAGTAATGGGACTGGATGCCATGATCTTCATTTTCTGAATGTTGAGCTTTAAGCCAACTTTTTCACTCTCCACTTTCACATTCATAAAGAGGCTTTTTAATTCCTCTTCACTTTCTGCCACAAGGGCAGTGTCATCTGCATATCTGAGGTTATTGATATTTCTCCTGGCAATCTTGATTCCAGCTTGTGTTTCTTCCAGTCCAGTATTTCTCATGATGTACTCCGCATATAAGTTAAATAAGCAGGGTGATAATATATAGCCTTGAGGTATTCCTTTTCCTATTTGAAGCCAGTCTGCTGTTCCATGTCCAGTTCTAACTGTTGCTTCCTGACCTGCATATAGGTTTCTCAACAGGCAGGTCAGGTGCTCTGGTATGCCCATCTCTTTCAGAATTTTCCACAGTTTCTTGTGGTCCACACAGTCAAAGGCTTTGGCATAGCTGATAAAACAGAAATAGATGTTTTTCTGGAATTTTCTTGCTTTTTTGATGATCTGGCGGATTTTGGCAATTTGATCTCTGGTTCCTCCACCTTTTCTAAAACCAGCTTGAACATCAGAAAGTTTATGGTTCACATATTGCTAAAGCCTGGCTGGGAGAATTTTGAGCATTACTTTACTAGCATGTGAGATGAGTGCAATTGGGTGGTAGTTTGAGCATTTTTTGGCATTTCTTTTCTTTAGGATTGAAATGAAAACTGACCTTTTTCCAGTCCTGTGGCCACTGCTGAATCTTCCAAATTTGCTGGCATATTGAGTGTGGCACTTTCCAAGCATCATCTTTTAGGATTTGAAATAGCTAAACTGGAATTCCATCACCTCCACTAGCTTTGTTCATAGTTATTCTTTTGGAGAATTTTGAGCATTACTTTACTAGCATGTGAGATGAGTGCAATTGGGTGGTAGTTTGAGCATTTTTTGGCATTTCTTTTCTTTAGGATTGAAATGAAAACTGACCTTTTTCCAGTCCTGTGGCCACTGCTGAATCTTCCAAATTTGCTGGCATATTGAGTGTGGCACTTTCCAAGCATCATCTTTTAGGATTTGAAATAGCTAAACTGGAATTCCATCACCTCCACTAGCTTTGTTCATAGTTATTCTTTTTAAGGCCCACTTGACTTCACATTCCAGGATATTTGGCTCTAGGTGAGTCACAGCATTGTGATTATCTGGGTTGTGAAGATCTTTTTGTACAGTTCTTCTGTGTATTCTTCTATCATCTTCTTAATATCTTCTGCTTCTGTTAGGTCCATACCATTTCTGTCCTTTATCGAGCCCATCTTTGCATGAAATGTTCCCTTGGTATCTATTTTTCTTGAAGAGATCTCTAGTCTTTCCCATTCTGTTCTTTTCCTCTATTTATTTGCACTGATCACTGAAGAAGGCTTTCTTATCTCTTCTTGCTATTCTTTGGAACTCTGCATTCAGCTTATATCTTTCCTTTTAGCCTTTCTTTTTCACCTCTCTTCTTTTCACAGCTATTTGTAAAATGCTTCTAACATGATGTTCTTTTCCCTTTAGAGAGCCATTACTTCCTGAAGTATTACAGTTACATGAGTTGGATAAGATACATATCCAGCTCTATGGCTGGCCATGATATCTGTGAGCACACATCCACTTTCAGAGAAACTGGGGCTGATGATCTAGAACTAAGTCCATCATACAAGTACTTTCCATTGAAAATAGTTATTTGTTCAGTGTTAGCACAAGCAATATAAACAAAGTTTTCTGAAACATTATAGATGGTGTTCAATGAAATGTTTAAAAAATATAAACTCTTCGTTCAGTTCAGTTGCTCTGTCGTGTCCAACTCTTTGTGACCCCATGAATCGCAGCACGCCAGGCCTCCCTGTTCACTGACTCGATGGACATGAGTTTGGGTGAACTCTAGGAGTTGGTGATGGACAGGGAGGCCTGGCGTGGTGCAATTCATGGGATCGCAAAGAGTCAGACATGACTGAGCGACTGAACTGAACTGACCTGATACATATATTTCTATATTTGTATGTACATATTTATACATATTTCTCAAGTGTATCTGTAAATGTTTTATGTATATAATTAAGAAATTAAAGTTCTGTGTCCTATAATACCATGCCTTGTAGTCATTCTGCAGGTTTACGAGCAATAGGTTATTACCATTATTTTCCAGATCTTATTTGACTTACAATGTAGTTAAGTCTGGATAAACCCATTGCAAGTTAAAAATCTCGTAAGTGGAAAGTGCATTTAATATAACTAACCTCTCAAACATTTGTAGCTTAATATAACCTAAATTAAAGAAGTTCAGAACACTAACATTATCCTGCAGCGGGGCAAAATCATTTGACACAAATCTGATTTTATAATGAAGTGTCGGGACTTCCCTGGTGGTCCAGTGGCTAAGGCCCCATGCTCTAAGTGCAGGGGGCCTGGGTTTAATCCCTGATCAGGGAACTAGACCCCAGATGCCACAACTAAATGTTCTCATGCCACAAATAAAGTTTCCACATGCTACAGCTAAGACCAGGCACAGCCAAATACATAAATGTTTTAAAATAACCCACTCCAGCATTCTTGCCTGGAGAATCCCAGGGATGGTGGAGCCTGGTGGGCTGCCATCTATGGGATCGCACAGAGTCGGACACGACTGAAGCGACTTAGCAGCAGCNTACATAAATGTTTTAAAATAACCCACTCCAGCATTCTTGCCTGGAGAATCCCAGGGATGGTGGAGCCTGGTGGGCTGCCATCTATGGGATCGCACAGAGTCGGACACGACTGAAGCGACTTAGCAGCAGCAGCAACAGACTGTTGACTCTCTCAGATACTTTTTGGGTATTGTACTGAAAGTGAAAAATAGAACAGCTTTATGGATATGTAATGACTGTAATAGTTTCAGATGTCTATGTTGGCAGTCACAAGGCTGACCGGGTGCTGTGGCTCACTGCCTCTGCCCACATCAGGAGAGTAGATACTGCCTTTTCCCACATGGGAAAAGGTCAAAATTCAAATTTTGAAATACAGTTTCTGCTGACTTCATATTGCTTTCATACCACCATGCAGTCAAAAAATCCTAAGTATCTGAAGTTGGAACTGCCTTTTACAATAGAAAAAACAAATGGCAGTGTATTTATGTCTAAACATAAATCTCTAATTGAAATTGTTGTGGAAGAGCGTTTCTTCAACGTCCATCCTCTAAAGGAGATATTTGTGGAAAAACATTTCTTAATGGTACTTCAGATGAACATAGCAGGACTAAAGTTGCAGGGAGAATTTTTTTTTTATCACTAAAAGAAACTTAAATCAGTGAAAGGTAAGGGGGTGGGATGAGTTGTGAAACTGGGATTGATATATATACATGCCTAAGTATGAAATAGATAACTAATGAGAACCTACTGTGCAGCACAGGGAACTCTACTCAATCCTTTGAGGTGACCTAAATTGAAAGGAAATATAAAGAAAAGGGGATATACGTATATGTACAATGATTCACTTTGCTGTACAGCAGAAGCTCACACAGCATTGCAAAGCAACTATACTCTAATAAAAATTAAAACATAAAAATGTATCGCTTTATGAGAAAAGAAACTTCCTGTATTGAAAAGAAAGTAACTTGAAATTAAAAAATAAACCCATGTTCCCTAATTTCAAGCAGACCATCTGCATAAAGTATATCTGAATTGCTATGAATATGTGTTTTTACAGTAGAATGGGTAAGATAATCTTTTTTGTTGTTGTTGAGCTCAGATCTTTTAGATATTCTGTTTAAGAGATACTCATTTTGAGTAATCACGAACTTAAAGAATTGTAATTCCATTTTCTTGTAACAGTGAAAAAATGAACAAATCAAGCTTGCATGAGTTATGGAATGGGGCAATGTGACAGAAGTTATACTAAGTAAGGTAATATATTACATGACAAAACTGATGTGGGCTAAGGAAACCCTAAGCATCCCATATCCATAGGTAATAACAAGAAAATACAAATACTCTCACAATGTGCTTTTATTGGATTGTAGGCCACTCATTTTATTTTATAAAAAGAATGCGGCACTACTGTTTGTGATTGTTTGATGGGCTACTATGCACTATGCTGTGCTTAGTCACTCAGTCAAGTCTGACTCTCTGTGACGCCATGGACTGTAGCCAGCCAGGCTCCTCTCTCCATGGGGATTCCCCAGGCAAGAATACTGGAGTGGGTTGCCATGCCCTCCTCCAGGGGATCTTCCCAACCCAGGGATCGAATCCAGGTCTCCTGCATTGCAGGCAGATTCTTTACCACCTGAGCCACCAGGGAAGCCTAAGAATACTGGAGTGGGTAGCCTATCCCTTCTCCAGGCGATCTTCCTGACACAGGAGTCAAACCCAGTTGTCCTGCGCTGCAGGTGGATTCTTTACGAGCTGAGCTACAAGAGAAGCCAGGCTATTATACATAGACTGATTTTTGCCACTGAAAAAAATTATAGATCAGGTGTTCCTAGGTAAAATATATAAATGCTTATCAAAATAAATATAAAATTTTAAAAATTTAGACTATAAACTTTCTAATTAAAGATGCGAATAGTGAAAAACAAAATGGCACGCTAATCTTTATAAATACCTTTGAAAAATTAGTATAAAAATAGGAATAGTAAAATTAAGAGTCAACAGAGGATCTACATTCATTGTTTAAAATTAAAGCAGTTACAGAATTATGATTATTGTCTACTATTGAAGTTTCACATAATGCTACAATAAATTCTTCATTCTGTGCACTCATTGATGTAAAGTTTTTAACCACTGTTATATATGAACTATTTTTAAGTTAAAAACTTAGATGATAATTATATTCTTTGCAGAGAGTACTTTACTATGCTTACTGGTATAAAATTTTTTGGTTTATCAAAACAGACATCTATCTTTTGATATTTCATATTTATGTTCACAGTTTTACTTATATTTATCCAATGACCACTCAGTAACTATTTTGGTGTGATTTCACATATACATCTTGGATCATTAGATTCTACCCTCAAATTTTTAGAAAATGTTACATGTTGATCTTTGAAGGATAAATGCACAAAAATGATTCAGTATGCTGTGCAGACAATGACAAAGGAAATCAATACCAGCTGAAGTACAAAGTTCACAAAGAATTTAAGAAGAATGACATCGCTAAGCTAGTCATCATCCGTTAAGTTTTACAATTTTTATATGAAAAGAGAGAGAGGGGAAGCCAAGGATGTTGATGCACCAGGCTCCCAGCTTTTCACAGCATCACAACCAACAATACTGAAATCTGTCAACGTCTGTGTGAAAAATGAAAACCAGTGACAATGAAAGCATTCAGCTTGAAAGATATATTACCTCTTTCCAGTGTTACACTTCAGAAACAATACAAAACACGATTACCAGTCCCAGCAGAAGGAAGGACTCTTTACAAGTGATATTACCATTTCAAAATATCTTTGTATAAAAGCCGAGCTAACTAAAGACTGAAACATCAGGACTTCTGAGACAGAAGCTGGAATTTCTGTAATGAGATATATTTCTGGATAGAAGAAGGATGGCAGATGGGAGTGGAAAGGAGTCAGTTTGTACATCGCTGGTTCATGCTTAGTTGGAACACAGTCAAGGGAATAAAAGAGTTTTGTGAGTACAAATGCTGTAAATGTATTATTACCATAAATAGTGTGGATTTTACAGAGCATAAAATTTAAATCAAATGTTTGTATGTCACT
The DNA here is from genome assembly GCA_006410675.1 of Oreotragus oreotragus. NCBI lineage: Eukaryota > Metazoa > Chordata > Mammalia > Artiodactyla > Bovidae > Oreotragus > Oreotragus oreotragus. The sequence goes on along the minus strand of SJYX01008554.1, from coordinate 27,740 downwards.
GTCAGAGAATTCAGTCTCTCGCTTCACCTGTCCCCCCTACCCACCACCACAAAGGAAGTGATCATTCAGAGACCAAAGAGCTCAGTTCAGTTCAGTACAGTCGCTCAGTCCTGTCCGACTCTTTGTGACCCCATGGATCGCAGCACGCCAGGCCCCCCGGTCCATCACCAACTCCCGGAGTTCACTCAGACTCACGTCCATCGAGTCAGTGATGCCATCCAGCCNAAGAATGACATCGCTAAGCTAGTCATCATCCGTTAAGTTTTACAATTTTTATATGAAAAGAGAGAGAGGGGAAGCCAAGGATGTTGATGCACCAGGCTCCCAGCTTTTCACAGCATCACAACCAACAATACTGAAATCTGTCAACGTCTGTGTGAAAAATGAAAACCAGTGACAATGAAAGCATTCAGCTTGAAAGATATATTACCTCTTTCCAGTGTTACACTTCAGAAACAATACAAAACACGATTACCAGTCCCAGCAGAAGGAAGGACTCTTTACAAGTGATATTACCATTTCAAAATATCTTTGTATAAAAGCCGAGCTAACTAAAGACTGAAACATCAGGACTTCTGAGACAGAAGCTGGAATTTCTGTAATGAGATATATTTCTGGATAGAAGAAGGATGGCAGATGGGAGTGGAAAGGAGTCAGTTTGTACATCGCTGGTTCATGCTTAGTTGGAACACAGTCAAGGGAATAAAAGAGTTTTGTGAGTACAAATGCTGTAAATGTATTATTACCATAAATAGTGTGGATTTTACAGAGCATAAAATTTAAATCAAATGTTTGTATGTCACTGTCAGAGAATTCAGTCTCTCGCTTCACCTGTCCCCCCTACCCACCACCACAAAGGAAGTGATCATTCAGAGACCAAAGAGCTCAGTTCAGTTCAGTACAGTCGCTCAGTCCTGTCCGACTCTTTGTGACCCCGTGGATCGCAGCACGCCAGGCCCCCCGGTCCATCACCAACTCCCGGAGTTCACTCAGACTCACGTCCATCGAGTCAGTGATGCCATCCAGCCATCTCATTCTCTGTTGTCCCCATCTCCTCCTGCCCCCAATCCCTCCCAGCATCAAAGTCTTTTCTAATGAGTCAACTCTTCGCTTGAGGTGGCTAAAGTACCGGAGTTTCAGCTTTAGCATCATTCCTTCCAGAGAAATCCCAGGGCTGATCTCCTTCTGTATGCAAATCAGTCAAAAATCATCAGTCTACTGTGTGAGGAGACTCTATTTCTGATCTTTGTTGGCCATTTCCTAAGATCTCTAGGAGGCTAAGTGGAAAGGCTATTACTACATTTCAAGTGCCAACTTTAATTTTGTCTTTAGGTACTATGCAATATGAGCTCATTTCTTTCTTTTTTTTTTTTTTGGCTGATTCAGCATAGTGGATCTTAGTTCCTGGACCAGGGATCGAACTCAAGCCCTAGACAGTGCATGCCTTGAGTCCTAATCACTGAACCACAAGAGAAGGCCCAAAGATTCATCTTTTCAAGAAATTGTCTTAGTATGCTTGGACTGAGAAAACAAAATACCACAGCTTGTAAGGCTTAAACAATGGAGATTTAGTTTCTCACATTTCTGTGAGAGGCTGTTGCTGCTGCTGCTGCTGCCAAGTCGTTTCAGTCATGCCCGACTCTGTGCGACCCCATAGATGGCAGCCAATCAGGCTCCCCCGTCCCTGGAATTCTCCAGGCAAGAACACTGGAGTGGGTTGCCATTTCCTTCTCCAATGCATGAAAGTGAAAAGTGAAAATCGCTCAGTCATGTCCGACTCTTTATGACCCCATGGACTGCAGCCTACCAGGCTCCTCCATCCATGGGATTTTCCAGGCAAGAATACTGGAGTGGGGTGCCATCGCCTTTGAGGCTAGAAGTACCAAATTAATGTTTGGAAGTATCAATTCCTGGTGGGAGTTCTCTTTCCGGTTTATAGATGGCTGCCTTCTTGCTGTGTCTTTACCTGGCAGTGGAAACAGGACAGGGAGAGAGAGAGAAGTCTCTAGTGTCTTGCCTTATAAGGATACTAATCCTATCAGATCAGTACCCCACCCTTAAAACTTCATTTAATCTTAACAGTGCTTCCCTTGTGGTTCAGCTGGTAAAGAATCTGCCTGCAAAGTGGGAGACTTGGGTTTGATCTCTCGGTTGGGAAGATCCCCCGGAGAAGGGAACTGCTACCCACTCGGGTATTCTGGCCCTGAGAATTCCATGGACTGTATAGTCCTTGGGGTCGAAGAGCTGGACATGACTGAGTGACTTTCACTTCACTTAATAACTTCCTAAAAACCCTATGTCCAAATACAGTCACTCTGCAGCTTAGGACTTCAATGCATGAATTTGGGGGGACACAATTCAGTCCATAGCATAAACCAAAAAAGATTGCATAACCTAACAAAGCTAAATTATGGTAAGGGGAACTATTCCTTCAAAATCATCTGAGTGTTTTTAAAACAATTTTACTCTATTAGCTTAGCTGATTAATTCCTCACCCAACTGCTGCCATTAGGAAAATAGAAAATTTTCATGATAGATTTTCGAATTGGAGTTGTCACTATGTGAATATCATTCATGTATACATGCAAAAGTATGTTTTGAGTTACTTTTACCTGTTATCATTCTTTTGCAGCAACTATTAGTGCTTAGGACATTTGATCTATTTCTGTGCATTGTCATATCATAAACAACTTTATTTAGAGTGCTAGCTGAAGAAAGAAAACCTGTGATGCATTCCAGAACTAAAATGCTGAATCTCAGCTTTGACAGAAGACCTCTACTCCCCACCTTCAACCCAAGTGCCCAAGTGGTGACCACATGCACAAAATATTTGATCTCACCCTTTATTCATCATAATAAGACTTCAAGATGTTATGTTTATAAAAATTAAGTAAATGAACACTAAATTATTTTCTAGTGTAACACAACAGAGTGTATAACTAGGATTATATAAGAGCTTTCCCCATAAATTCAAAGCCCATAGCTTGGTGACATAGCCATTATTTAATTTTAAGAAAATTTATAATATAATGGTGGGATATAACCATTTTTAAAGTTCCAGATAGTCATTATTTTTCCCTTGAAAATATCTCCTGTGTACTTATTCCATTTCACAATTTTCACATTTCAAATCTAAAGATAATATGTGTGCAGCTAACTTTATTGTTTGCTGAAAAATATTTCTGCTTATTTACCCACTTGGTATAGGTTACAAGGATCTGCATTTTTTCCCCCTAATCGCCAACCTCAGGCCTATTTTTGACATAGATGCACTTCCAAAACATTGAGACTGTTTCAGTGAACCTCTTTCCAAGGTGCTGGTGCCAAGAGGATGAGAGGAAAGTAATGGCATTATCTATATATTCCTGTTATCTATATATTCCTCCTCAAGAGATGTGTTTTTGGAGAGAAAATATGATAGGACAACAATGGGAAGAATCATTTATAAGCTGATGTTTCATTAATTTCCTCACACAATTTTATCTATAGTCTGCAAATTCAGCCAATACACATCTACCAATCTTTGTATTTACAAAAAAAAAAGAACTTTATAACTACTTTTTAAACTTCTTTGGCAGTATCCACTATATCTGAGCATGTGCTTACCTTATGGCTCAGAAAATTTCCATAGCAGCATAGTGCTCAAGAGGCCCAAACTGGTAGCTTCCAAAATGCTCATTTTTGCCCCCTGGCAGTAGAATGGATGATGACATAGGTGGCATATTCACAGAATAGTAGACTAACCATGAGAATGAATGATCTACAAATACATTTTCAAATATATATGAGTCTCACAGACAGAAAACAAAATCCTGAGCCAAGGGTTTGGACTCTATGATTCCTTTTATGTAGTTTGAAAACTGGCAAAAATCATCTATAGTGTTAGAAGCCAGGATAGTGGCTACCCCTGGGACGTGGTTAGTGACTAGAAAGAACGTGATGAGGGCTCCTGTGGCTGATGATGCTTTCTGATCTTGGTGCTAGTCCAACAATTGCCTTTAGCTTCTGAAAATTCAATGACTTATACAGACTTCAGATTTTCTACAAATATTACATAGTTCAAAGTAAAAATATTACAAATGTACAATCTCCTCAAGGATGAGTGAAATGATATAAAATCAGTCTAAAATGTGTAAATAGAAAATCTTCAAATATCTGGCTTATATTTCTTATTTTTAAAAATCTAAAAATTTCAGCACGAGTTATTTGGCTTCTTATATAGATTTAGCCTTATACATCTAAATCATGGCTTTTCAGCTGATAACTTTATCAGTCTTTTACCTTTCCAAGAATACAGTGTTTTCTAGGCAATGAATGATTTTCTTTTATTTGTAATTCTGTCTTACATTTTTTCAACTTCCCACTTTTGTTTCTTTCATTACAGCTTCAGATTTCAGAAACTGATTAACTTGATTTTAGCTAGGTCATAATTACTTTAAAATATATTCTTATAGCATATGGCTCAACTTCAGAAATTCTAAACAACCATCAAAATCACTGCTCACCACTGTTTACCCATATATAACATCTAGACAACAGATGCCTTTCATCCATCCCCCCCCATATACATTCCATCAAATTAATATTTCTAAATGTCAGCACAATGCATAAACATTCCAAAAATGAAGATGATATAAATCAGCTCAGTTCAGTGGCTCAGTGGTGTCCAACTCTTTGCAACGCCATGGACTGCAGCATGTGAGGCTTCCCTGTCCATTACCAACTCCCGGACTTTACTCAAAGTTGTGTCCATCGAGTCGGTGATGCCATCCAACCATCTCATCCTCTGTCGTTCCCTTCTCCTCCTGCCTTTGATCTTTCCCAGCATCAGGAAATTTTCAAATGAGTCAGTTCTTCACATCAGGTGGCCAAAGTATTGGAGCTTCAGATTCAGCATCAGTCCTTCCAATGACTATTCAGGACTGGTTTCCTTTAGGATGGACTGGTTGGATCTCCTTGCAGTCCAAGAGACTCTCAAGAGTCTTTTCCAACACCACAGCTCAAAAGTATCAATTTTTCGGTGCTCAGCTTTCTTTATAGTTCGACTCTATGCATGTATAGTATAGTCCAACTCTATATGTGAATCCATACATCACTACTGGAAAAACCATAGCTTTGATTAGATGGACCTTGGTTAGCAAAGTAATGTCTCAGCTTTTTAATACCCTGTCTAGGTTGGTCATAGATTTTCATCCAAGGAGCAGATAGATATCTTTTAATTTCATGGTGGCAATCACCATCTGCAGTGATTTTGGAACCACTCCCTGCTCCCCCACACACAAAGCCTCACACTGTTTCCTTGTTTCCCCATCTATTTGACATGAAGTGATGGGACTGGATGCCATGATCTTAGGTTTCTGAATGTTGAGTTTTAAGCCAAAATTTTCACTTTCCTCTTTCACTTTCATCAAGAGGCTCTTTAGTTCTTTGCTTTCTGCCATAAGTGTGGTGTCATCTGAATATCTGAGGTTATTGATATTTCTTCTGGCAATCTTGATTCCAACTTGTGCTTCATCCAGCTGGACATTTCTCATGATGTACACAGCATATAAGTTAAATAAGCAGGGTGACAATATGCAGCCTTGATATACTCCTTTCCTGATTTGGGACCAGTCTATTGTTTCACGTCCAGTTCTAACTAATATCTGAGGTTATTGATATTTCTTCTGGCAATCTTGATTCCAACTTGTGCTTCATCCAGCTGGACATTTCTCATGATGTACACAGCATATAAGTTAAATAAGCAGGGTGACAATATGCAGCCTTGATATACTCCTTTCCTGATTTGGGACCAGTCTATTGTTTCACGTCCAGTTCTAACTGTTGCCTCTTGACCTGCACAGAGATTTCTCAGGAGGCACGTCAGGTGGTCTGGTATTCCCATCTTTTTCAGAATTTTCCACAGTTTGCTGTGATGCACACAGTCAAAGGCTTTGATATAGTCAATAAAGCAGAAATATATATTTTTCTGGAAATCTCTTGCTTTTTCCATGATCCAACGGATTTTGGAAATTTGATCTCTGATTCCTCTGCCTTTTCTAAAACCAGCTTGAACATCTGGAAGTTCACGGTTCACATATTGTTGAAGTCTGGCTTGGGAAATCTTGAACATTACTTTACCAGCATGTGAGATGAGCTCAACTGTGTGGTAGTTTGCACATTCTTTGGCATTGCCTTTCTTTGGGATTGGAATGAAAACTGACCTTTTCCAGTCCTGTGGCCACTGCTGAGTTTTCCAAATTTGCTGGCACATTGAGTGCAGCACTTTCACAGCATCATCTTTCAGGATTTGAAATAGCTCCACAAGAATTCCATCACCTCCACTTTGTGTGTAGTGATGCTTCCTAAGGCCCACTTGACTTCACATTCCAGGATGTCTGGCTCTAAGTGAGTGATCACACCACTGTTGTTATCTGGGTCATGAAGATCTTTTTTGTATAGTTCTTTTGTGTATTCTTGTCACCTCTTCTCAATTTCTTCTGGTTCTATTAGATCCATACCATTTCTGTCCTTTATTGTGCCCATCTTTATAAGAAATGCTTTTTTTTTTTGGTATCTCTAATTTTCTTGAAGAGATCATTAGTCTTTCCCATTCTATTATTTTCCTTGATTTATTTCCTTTGATCATTCATGAAGGCTTTTCTCTAAAACTCTGCATTCAGATAGGTATATCTTTCCTTTTCTCCTTTGCCTTTAGCTTCTCTTCTTCCTCAGCTATTTGTACGGCCTCCTCAGACAACCATTTTCCCCCTTTGCATTTTTTTTTTCTTGGAGATGGTCTTGATCACTGCCTTCTGTACAATGTCATGAACTTCCATCCATAGTTCTTCAGACAGTCTGTCGATCAGATCTAATCCCTTGAATCTATTTGTCACTTCTACTGTATAATCATAAGGGGTTTGATTTAGGTCATACCTCAATGGTCTAGTGGTTTTCCATACTTTCTTCTATTTAAATCTGAATTTGGCAATAAGGAGTTCATGATCTGAGCCACAGTCAGCTCTTGGTCTTGTTCTTGCTGACTATGTAGAGCTTCTCCATCTCTGGCTGCAAAGATTATAATCAATCTGATTTCAGTATTGACCATCCAATGATGTCCATGTGTGGAGTCAGTCACGTATGACTCTTTGCAACCCCATGGACTATACAGTCCAAGGAATTCTCCAGGCAAGAATACTGGAGTGGGTAGTCTACCTCTTCTCCAGGTGATCTCCCCAACCCAGGAATCGAAGCAGTGTCTCCTGCATTGCAGGCAGATTACTTACCAACTGAGCTATCAGGGAAGTTGATATAAATAGTCCTCAAATTAAATTCAGTTTAGTTCAGTTCAGTCGTTCAGTCATGTCTGACTCTTTGAAACCTCATGAATCACAGCACACCAGGCCTCCCTGTCCATCACCAACTCCTGGAGTTTACCCAAACTCATGACCGTTGAGTCAGTGATGTCATCCAGCCATCTCATCTTCTGTCAACTCTTCTCCTCCTACCCCCAATCCCTCCCAGCATCAGGGTCTTTTCCAATGATTCAACTCTTAGCATGAAGTGGCCAAAGTATTGGAGTTTCAACTTCAGCATCAGTCCTTCCAGTGAACACCCAGGACTGATNCCAGCCATCTCATCTTCTGTCAACTCTTCTCCTCCTACCCCCAATCCCTCCCAGCATCAGGGTCTTTTCCAATGATTCAACTCTTCGCATGAAGTGGCCAAAGTATTGGAGTTTCAACTTCAGCATCAGTCCTTCCAGTGAACACCCAGGACTGATCTCGTTTAGGCATTATAAACAGAAGGAGACAGTGTAGTCTATCAAATAATTTAGGGATATATTTTTGGCTAATATAAAAGCCACATGAAGAGGTTATCAGAAGAACCTATCTCACTTCCCTGAGCCTCAATTATTAAGAACAAAGGTAATGGGTATGGAGGTGGGTTCTAGAACATTCTTCTTGGAAAATTTCAGTCAATTCTTCAATCATAGTGCAGTGAAATTTTCCTGGCAGTGCTAAACAGAGATTGAAGGAACCATTCAAAGTGCACAAAAGAAATTTCCCAGGTATATTTTGGACCATTTGCCTATTTCATACACAGTAGAGGCTGGACTAAAGTTTGAATTTAAGTCAGTCTTCAAGTTCATGTTATTTTCTCATACCTTACCTCTGTGTTCTTACAACCCAGCCTAGAGCAAATAGCATAGAATAGGCAGCACAAAAACAGTTTGACTATGTGCATGCATAACTGGAGGAATGAATAGAGCTAAAGGTAGCAAATAGTGAGTAATTCGCCTTGGGCCTAAAGGAACAGAACTGTGAATGGCCTACAAGACTTAGAGGCATGTCAGTGTGCATTAACAGACACTTAATGAGCAATTTAATTACCATGCTGAATCTGGGTTAAATTATAAAACATTATTGTGAGGCTATAAATTATTTACATGGCTTAAACATATGTATCTGCTTTCATCCTCTCTCTTTTTTTTAATCTAAGTATTTGTATTAACTAGTATCTTGACAAAAAAAAATTGTATGTATTTCCTCAAGACAAGGGAGAAAGCATATCTCAAATGGAAAAATCAATTTGCTAAATCTATATTTTTCATGTTATAAAGTATTTTCACTTTGAGAATTACCAGGATTAATTGCCCTCATTTATTCTCCATGTGGCAGCATTCTGAACTTCCAACAGAAGTATTCCCCCTGCCCCCAGTGAGTGTACAATATTTCTTAAAACTCCTTTTGGAAACATTCCCAGATCTAAGTAAATATGTTGAAGATAATAGAACTAAGAAAATAATTCAAATGGAAAAATCAATTTGCTAAATCTATATTTTTCATGTTATAAAGTATTTTCACTTTGAGAATTACCAGGATTAATTGCCCTCATTTATTCTCCATGTGGCAGCATTCTGAACTTCCAACAGAAGTATTCCCCCTGCCCCCAGTGAGTGTACAATATTTCTTAAAACTCCTTTTGGAAACATTCCCAGATCTAAGTAAATATGTTGAAGATAATAGAACTAAGAAAATAACGTTTTTCAAAGGGAAATTTCATAAAGGTAACTTTTGGATGAAAACTAATTTTTGTTGAATTAAAGAGGGATGTGTTACCAGGGGCCTGTGAAATACCAACACAATGCTAAGTAGTAAATGAGTACAGGACTCATCAAGATTGCAACATGAACTTCAAACATTACTTTGAAGAGGGAAGTGGGTATAATTCCACAAAGTTCTTAAAATAAACACACTTGGGTCCATTGTATGGGCCTGAGGAGCATTACCCTTAGTGAAAACATAGGTGAAACTGGAATCCATCAATGTATAGCCACAATTGAAAGAAAAACCAATTTTGTTAATGGATATGGGTTCCCAGAAAGATTGCATGAGATTATAATTAACTACTTACAAAAGACAGGCAGGATGTTGGTAAATGTGGTAGGTGTGACAGAAGCAATAAGCAGTCAAAACAGCAAATGACTGACTTTTTTTTTTTTAATTGGGGAGGTAATGGTTATCCTGCACTGCTAAAAGTCAAAGAAAAACATTAAGAGAAAGTCAACATTTGTTACAGCAAACTGTTTGTGTGTAAAGTACAGACAAAATGGTCAAAAATGCATCCAGAAAATTTTTTATGCATACTTAATGGCTACTTCACTTTCCAGCTTTTGAACATACCATGCTAACAAAACCAAAGAAGCAATCTCAGCTTGAGCCACTTATCTTCAGATCATTCCAAAGCCGTGAGTTAAACACCCTTATATATCTAAACATTGTGATAAGACATGAGGGATGCACCATAGTTGGAAAACAATTGAGAATATGTGGCTACACAGTTTGCCAAGCATAGTGGGTATGCTTTAGTCACTAAGTCATGTCTGACTCTTGCAACCCCTTGGACTATAGCCCTCCAGGCTCTTCTGTCCATGGAATTTTCCAGGCAAGAATACTGGAGTGGGTTGCCATTTCCTTCTCGGAGTGATCTTCCCAACCCAACGATCGAACCCAGGGCTCCTGAGCTGCAGGTGGTCTCTTGCAGATTCTTCACTGACTGAGCCACCAAGGAGGCCCATAGTGGGTATATGCACATACAAATATATGAACCTACTCAATCCTTCAACTAACATTTATCTCTTGAGGACCCATTATGTAAGGTACTATGGAAAGTTTATAAAGTTATAGTAAAAAATGTGATTGACTGCACTATATGTGCCCAGGACATAATCGTATAATAGGACCATAGATTAGTGACTCACTATGCAAGAAATCATATATATATATATTTGACAGTCAAGCAAAAACTATGAGACCTTTGTTAGGAGAAAAAAAGACACACATTTGCACAGATAGCCATATAATTTCACACATACTTTTGGGGGTTTACACATCTCTAAAATTTATCCATGGACCCAGGGGTTCATGGATCACAGATTACAACCACTGCTTGGATGGTCTTTCTAGACCTATTTAACTACTGCAATTCCTCACTTCATAGCTGCCTGACATACTGAGGGAATTTTTTACTATCACATTGTACTAGTTATATTGCTACATAAACCTTAACTATTCCAAAAGTCAGCAGCTAAAATCAACAAAATGCAACATTTCTCATCGTTTTTGAGAGTCAGGCATCTTGGAGTGGCTGAACTTAGTGCTTCTGGCTTGGAGTCTCTCATGAGGTTGCAGACAAGATATGACTGGTGCTACACTCATCCTGAGGTTTAACTGGGTCAGGAATATCTGCTTTCACGCACACGGCTAATGGCAAGAATTCTCAGTTCCCTGCTGGCCCTTGGCTGTAGTCTCCTGCTCCTTATCACATGGGCCTCCTTATAGGATTCCTCAGACTTGCCAGCTGGCATCTCCCAAGAGAAACAAGACCAGTGTGAAGAGGAAGCCACAATATCTTTGATGACCTAGCACAGAAGTGCAGTAATCTGTTGTACTCTATTTGTCACAGGCACCAACTCTGGTACAGTGTGATTGGAGATTTCACAAGGGCATGAGTACCACGTGGTAAGGATCACTGAGGACCGCCTTGGAAATTAGCTACCACAATATTCAAATTAGAATAATGAAAATAATACTGAAGTGGTCAAGATACTTGGAGCATAATTCAGATACTGACCAGTCAATTACCTTTTATATTCAAGATGAAAGACTTTGGTTAATAAACTCTTAGATCACTTGAATATTGTGTGAGTGAAGGACTATCCCATTTTAATTTAACTTTCTAGCAGTTATACACCTATCAAGGAGAGAATTCTAAGATTCATTCAAACTCAGTGGATAGGCATTCAATAAATGCTTCCCAATTTATGCACTCAAGAAGATAACATTTCTTTTACTTCATTATGAAAAATGATGATTATTGATGATACTGTTAATCACAGTACTTACCTTGAATTTACTTATCTACCTGGTGACTACTAGTAAAATGACAAAGTTACAGTTTTTCAAAAAAAGGTAGTGTTGTTGAACTGGTGTAGGATTCTGTTAGTGAAATCTGGCATGTACTAAGGCACTTTCAGCATACAGACAACTTCTAACACAAAGCCTACAAAGTTTTCTGAAATCTATTTCAGGCCATGTTGGGTATGTTGTCATCAGGAAGCAGTAGTTCATGAACGATTGCCTCAAGGACTTTTGAGGAGGATTGCAAGTTATTGAAGTGGAAAAGTCTTTTAGGAGGCCAAATATATCCTAATACCAACCCTGAGGGTTCTTGTTGCATAGTCAAGCATGGCTGCATGTAATAGATTGAATAAAACTCGAACCATTAGATAGTCCTGCTTCCCAGGATTAATGATGGATGGCTCCGGCCAAATGCCATGAACACTAACTTGACCAGTCATTTCATCATGAAAGTTTCAAGCTGTTGGTAAACTTCTCTGGCAAACCAACTAATACTGTAGTTATCATAGCAGAGATTCTCTGCTGTCAGCAAAAATTGTGTTAGATTAATGATTACAACACTGACAGCTGATAGGATGTAATAAGTCTTATCTGTTGCAAGATGGTATCACTGGAAACAAGATATGTAGCCTTAAAAATCTTCATGTAACTTATTCTTGATTTTTCAAAACACTTAAAATCAGTAAAATGCACTTATTATTCAATGAAGATACTTTAGTAAATAAGGTCAGAAGGATCTTTTCCCTCAGGTAGCTTACAGTCTAAATTAGGAAGAGAACTAGTATGCAAACATTTACAAGGTGAATAAATAGCAAGTGAAAATCAATTTTCACAGTTCTTGTAGTGAAAGCCACTGTTAGGACTCATAAGGAAAAGCTTGACAAATAGCTACAGCCTCAGGCATTCATTCTCTCCTATTCCTTCTCCTTCTCCTCAACATCCATTATTTTCTTTTTTTTTCATTCCTACCCTAGCTCCTATTTGCACTTTCCCTTCTGGACAATCTGTCTTCTCTTGCCTTTTAGGAATCTACCTGTCTGTGCTCTTCCCTGCCCTATTCTTGGCTTGGGAGATTGATCCTAAATGGAGTACATCAAAATACTTCTTTGACCTTCAGCTTGCATTTGAGTATGGCCAATGGAAAGCCATACCAGTAGAAAGAGGGGAACCAGTTGAGCTCAGAGCATTTATTTCCCCAACTCCTTACAATGCTGGGTCATCTCTAGATGGCCATGCCCCCGACCCTATTAATCACAAAGTTTCCTTCTTCGTCGCTTTGTGCTTAGAGGGAAAACAAGTCCCAGAGTACTGCACTACCCCTGCAGTTTCTCTGCACATGTGATTTTACCATCCTGCTCTTGCATTGTCCTAATTTGAGGGTTCTGCTTTTTGCTGAGAGACAGAAAATGTTAGCTCCAGCCCTGAGAACTCCTCACCTTCTGTGCTTTCTTGCACTAACATTAGCTTCACCACTGGGTAGTTTGTCTTTCCTCTTTTCCATGGTGGAGCATATCTAGTTTCAGAGGTAAACAGAGCAAAACACTAGGCTCTTCAAACAAGAGCCTAGCTTTTTTTTTAAATATAAATTTATTTATTTTAATTGGAGGTTAATTACTTTACAATATTGTATTGGTTTTGCCATATATCAACATGCATCCACCACAGGTATACATGTGTTCCCCATCTTGAACCCCCCTCCCTCCTCCTCCCCATACCATCCCTCTGGGTCGTCTCAGTGCACCAGCCCCAAGTATCCAGTATCATGCATTGAACCTGGACTGGCGATTCGTTTCATATATGGTATTATACATGTTTCAATGCCATTCTCCCAAATCATCCCACCCTCTCCCTCTCCCACCAGTCCAAAAGACTGTTCTATACATCTGTGTCTCTTTTGCTGTCTTGCATACAGGGTTAACGTTACCATCTTTCTAAATTCCATATGTATGCGTTAGTATACCATATTGGTGTTTTTCTTTCTGGCTTACTTCAGTATTACTCAGGCACTAAAAAGAATACATTTGAATCAGTTCTAATGAGGTGGGTGAAACTGGAGCCTAGCTTTTGAGTCTTATCATATGGCTCATTGGCTAACGGTGCCTTTGAAATTTTGCTTCTGCCTCTTTGTTCTGACTTTGCTGAGGACTAGAAGACGAAATTCACTTTGGTGTGCCAGTGAGAAGGAAGCAAAGGTAGATACAGAGTTGACAAGTGCTAGAGGTACAATTCTGTCATGACAAAATTAATTCATATTACATTGCTATGTGCTGTGCTGTGCTTAGTCATTCAGTCATGTCCAACTCTTTGCGACCCATGGACTCTAGCCCACCAGGCTTCTCTGTCTATGGGGATTTTGCCAGTGAGAAGGAAGCAAAGGTAGATACAGAGTTGACAAGTGCTAGAGGTACAATTCTGTCATGACAAAATTAATTCATATTACATTGCTATGTGCTGTGCTGTGCTTAGTCATTCAGTCATGTCCAACTCTTTGCGACCCATGGACTCTAGCCCACCAGGCTTCTCTGTCTATGGGGATTCTCCAGGCAAGAATACTGGAATGGGTTGCCATGTCCTCCTACAGGGAATCTTCCCAAACCAGGGATTGAACCCAGGTCTCCCACAATGCTAGAAATTCGTATAACTGAGGAAACTCAAATTTGAGGCAGAGGAGAAGGGAGAGCACAGGAATTGTGAGGCAACAGGTAAATTCTAAAAATGAAGCAGGAGAGAATAATCCTTTCCACAGTAGAAACTAAACAATTTGGGCTTGCTTACCTTTAATAAGACCATTAATCACTGGATTCATTTAGGTAGAAAACTAAAGAATAATTACAATAGCCATTGAAAATAAATTCATAACTTTTCTATTTAAATTTTCTTTTAGTAGGACATTACTGCACAAAGTAGAGAGCATTGTACTATTAAAACGCTGAATGATAAATGCTTGTAAAGAAAAAAGATTTTTAATTATATTAAAGCTACCCTCAGATGCCCAGATCAGCAAAAGATAATGCAATTTCATATAAGGCTATTTCTGTTTGGACAAGTTCTTAGTGCCTACCAGTAAATAAAAATATGTGTGCATTTCATATGCATGTTGAAATTTCACATCTGAAATGGATCTCTTTGCAGAGACTAAAACTTACTCCCCAATTTTTGTATAAGTCAGAGGATCCTACTTAACCAGTCATCACATTTAGTTGTTAAAATAGCAACAGGCTCAGATATAGTTCAAAGACAGAGATAGCAGTTAGACAAATCAGAAATTTATGGTATTAATGCTTCTGTTCTTGTTATTGTTATTAAAACAATGCTTATTATGAAACATTCAAGTAGTAGAATATGTGGATTAAACATGGCTATAAATTTGTTTCTGCTCTTCTCATCAAGAAATCAGGGTTAAGCTAAGTATCAGAAATGTTTCTGTTTCAATGCACTTCTCTTTCCTTTTCTATTTCATAAACATTTTTCTCATTTTTAAAACACCAGTATTCAAGAAAAAATAAAGTAGCTGTTAATCAAATATCTTAGGGTGGATTTCTACACATAAGTCAAAGGCAGATATTACCAATTAAGTTTAATAAAAGGTTTGACTACATAAAACATAACAGAAAAAAAGAAATGCAGTTGAATTTCCCTATCTTTGTATCTTGGCTGGTCTTGCTTTGACCAAAAGAAAATAGCAGAAGTGATGCTGGGTTACTACCAAGCCTTGGCTTCAAGAAGGCTTATATGTTTGTTTATTTTTTGTTCTCTTGGAAAACTACTGCCTGTGAACAAACAGAGGTCACAGGGAGAAGTGTAGCCATCTCAGCCGTTCCAGTACAGACTCTAGACATGAGAGTGAGGTCGTTAAGGACTAGCAGTCTCTAACTTACCAACTCACTGTTGCCACAGGAATGAATCTTGACATGACAGAGCAAAAAGACAAGCTATCTCAGCTGAACCTTGTCTGAATTGCTACCCATAGAGTTGGAAGCAAATAAATGATTGTTTTACGAAGTCACCAAGTTTTGGGGTGCTTTGTTAGACAGCAAATGGACAACAGACACATGTAGAAAAGCATAAAACAACAGCTTAAATTCTCCCCATAGAATTTCTCCTAAATTCATCTTTTTAGAAAGTATCATTGTTAATATTTTTTTGTTTTTCATACTTCCTGTTATTTTATGTATTTTTGTGAATGGTTAGATAGAAATATGGATGAAGAGATAAGTAGATAGATTAATAGATAAATAAATAGTTTCACCACTCTCATTCTGTAAGATATTCTTCTCTAACTTTTGCTTTAACTGTCTTTGACATATCAATATATTAATGCATTTCCATACCAATACATTAATGCATTTCTCATTCTTTTCAAAAACTACTTGATTAGTTGATTTAATGTATTTTTATTGGTAGGCAGGGGGTGGTTTACATTTTTCCCCCAATACAAACATTACTGCAGTTAATATTAACATAGGCATTTTTCCCCTGAAACTTGTGCCCATCTGAAAGAATAAAGAGTTGCTAGCACCCCACTCCAGTACTCTTGCCTGGAAAATCCCATGGACGGAGGAGCCTGGTAGGCTGCAGTCCATGGGGTCACCAAGAGTCAGACACGACTGAGCAACTTCACTTTCACTTTTCACTTTCATGCATTGGAGGAGGAAATGGCAACCCACTCCAGTGTTCTTGCCTGGGGAATCCCAGGGATGGGGGAGCCTGGTGTGCTGCCATCTATGAAGTCGCACAGAGTCAGACACGACTGAAGCAACTTAGCAGCAGCAGCAGCAGCAGCAGGATAATTGTTGCATAGAAAATACTTTCTCAACTTTTAATAGCAAGTTCCAAATTATGATCTTAAAATAATAATAATAAAAAACGAATGTACCCATTTGGTTTATTTTTTCCTGAATTTTGAGGTTTCTTTGCCTGTTGCTGATGTATTTGTATGGAGATGCACGTTTGCTTTCACTGTACTGGTGGCTCAGATGGTAAAGTGTCTGCCTACAATGCAGGAGACCCGGGTTCAATCCCTGGGTTGGGAAGGTCTCCTGGAGAAGGAAATGGCAACCCACTCCAGTATTCTTGCCTGGAAAAATCCCATGGATGGAGGAACCTGGTAAGCTATAGTCCATGGGCTTGCAAAGAGTCGGACACAACTGAGAGACTTCACTTTCACTTTGCCTGATGTACTTACATGGAGATGCACGCTTGGTTTCACTGTACTTAGGTTTGAAGGTGAAGGTGAAGTCGTTCAGTCGTGTCCGACTCTTTGCGACCCCGTGGACTGTAACCTACTAGGCTTCTCTGTCCACAGGATTCTCCAGGCAAGAATACTGGAGTGGATTGCCATTTCCTTCTCCAGGGGATCTTCCTGACCCAGGGATCGAACCCGGGTCTCCCGCATTGGAGGCAGACTCTTTAACCTCTGAGCCACCAGGGAAGCCATGCTGATTATTGTAGAGATGCCTTTCTGTGATACTTGAGCACAATCTCAACTTTTAGAAGATAGTATGTTCACACTTTGTGTGTTCAGAACAACCAGCTTACCAAGGGCATCACTTCAGTTCAGTTCAGCTGCTCAGTCATGTCTGACTCTTTGCAACCCCATGAATCGCAGCACACCAGGCCTCCCTGTTCATCACCAACTCCCGGAGTTCACTCAAACTCACGTCAATCTAGTCGATGATGCCATCCAGCCATTTCATCCTCTGTTGTCCCCTTTTCCTCCTGCCCCCAATCCCTCCCAGCATCAGAGTCTTTTCCAATGAG
>SJYX01008554.1:0-10348 GCA_006410675.1 Oreotragus oreotragus | reverse complement strand
TGTCATCTGCATATCTGAAGTTATTGATATTTCTCCTAGCAATACTGATTCCAGCTTGTTCTTCTTCCAGCCAAGCATTTCTCATGATGTTCTCTGCATATATGGAGAAGGCAATGGCACCCCACTCCAGTACTCTTGCCTGGAAAATCCCGTGGACGGAGGAGCCTGGTAGGCTGCAGTCCATGTGGTCGCGAAGAGGCGGACACAACTGAGCGACTTCACTTTCACTTTTCACCTTCATGCATTGGAGAAGGAAATGGCAACCCACTCCAGTGCTCTTGCCTGGAGAATCCCAGGGACAGGGGAGCCTAGTGGGGTGCCGTCTATGGGTTGCACAGAGTTGGACACGACTGAAGCAACTTAGCAGCAGCACCAACTCTGCATATAAGTTAAACAGGCAGGGTGACAATACACAGCCTTGACGTACTCCTTTTCCTATTTGGAACCAGTCTGTTGTTCCATGTCCAGTTGTAACTGTTGCTTCCTGACCTGCATATAGGTTTCTCAACCGAGGGCATATGATCAATTTAAGACTGCATTCAGAGCAAAGGCAATTTACGTAAGTACGCTGAAATCTGCTGATGGCCAGGAAATAATTTAGTGCTCTGCTAAATCCATTCAGCCTGAAGTTAGTCAGCCTGCAGTCATTTTCGCTGAGTTCTAATGAGGTAGATAGTATTATGGAAAAAGACAAAAAAAGATGTGGAAATTTGTAGGAATATCTGAGTAAAATAAATAAATACAAGCTGAGTTTAGTGGTGAATGGTGAAACGATGCAAACAAAAATCTTAAACTTTTCAAGTGGGGTAAAAACCCTATTCACATAGACACAGGAATATTGAACATAAAAAAGAAAACACAGTAAACTTGAGATTTCATCTGCAGGTGTGTGGTTCCTGCCGTTTCCCTTCCAGATTGTTATCCATCAAAGAGCTACCCTATTAACCATGGTGGATAAGTTGTCTCTCTAAGACAAGAAATAGTCATTTCCTTGGTTATCCAGGGATGGTTGGTAGTCACAGGCTAGCTCAGTGCTGTGCACCCTGTCAGTCGCTAGATCTAAAATTCTCGCTGAGCAAAACATACCTCTTCTGGTCCATGAGCTCACCAGATCATGAGGCTGGGAAGGCAGGTGCAAAGGAGAGATGATTGTCTGTCTGGTACAGCCATTCAGTCCCTGCTCCCAATCCCCAACCCTCCCACAGTCACCTTCTACAGCTCCAGAAAAGGCTTAACATAATTTTTGTATGACTGGTTTCATGGGCTACCTATAGCTAGGGAACAGTACAACCATTTAGTTTATATTACTAAATATAATTAAGTTTATATTACTGGGCCAAAAATCTAAATCCAACATTAAAACTTATACTTGCCTTTCAGTTATTCTGCTGTAGATTCCCACCTTAGTATATCTCATTATCCATATCTCTGAGATATATGGGCCAAATAAGTAAATAGCAAACAAACTATCTCTATGGGAAAGATTTTAGTTAATCCTTATAGCTAAAAGTTCATCTGAAATCAAAAAGACCAACAAGTTCAAATAACTTAATCTTCTTTTAGACTTTGCTTCATCAGAAAAAGTCAAGGAAATAGCTAAAATTGTTATTCTTTTCTTCAAAACAAAATATCTTAAAATGTGTCAAAGAGGTTTAAATGAAACTGAACTCGCAATAAGTGATTTAATGTTCATGTTAATGGGAATAAGAGAATACAGAATTCTAAGAATTAATAGTTAAGATTAACCTGACTACTTTTTAGTCGTAAGACTTTTTGGAAATAGCTTAACAACAAAGATAGTTAAGTGTTAAATATATCTAAGTAATGTATAATAAAAGGTAGTCTAAGCACACTGGTTATATCAGTTGTTTTTTAAAACATTGCTATGAGTCCCGTAATGTTACCACCATTTTAATTTGAGAAAATTCTAGTACAAAGACATAAAGTAATTTACCTAAGGTCAAAGAGCAACCAAGTATCAGAGCCAGAATTTCAATATTTGAAACTGATTAATTTATAAATGGTAGCTTGTTAAAACAATTAAAAAAAAACAAACATACAACTCATGTAAAACTTTATAGCAGTTACAGTGAATTTACATGTTCATTATCTGGTTTGCTCTTCAAGCAATCTTGTGGCTTAAGTTCAAAGCTGTTATCTCTACCATTATGCAAATAAAATTGATGGGGTTTAGAACACTGACTTTTTCAATGTCATTCACTTTGTATATTGAGATGCATTTGTCCTTTTGAGATGATTTTTGTCCTTTTGAGATGATTTTTGTCCTTTTGAGATGATTGTCCAAATATTGTCCTTTTGAGATTTTTCTTAACCAACCCAAACACTGGAGAAGGAAATGGCAATCCACTCCAGTATTCTTGCCTGGAAAATCCCACGGACGGAGGAGCCTGATAGGCTACAGTCCATGGGGTCGCAAAGAGTCGGATACGACTGAGCGACTTCACTTTCAACCCAAACACTAATATAAAGGACACTTGACAGAAAGTAAATTAGAACTAAAATGTTTTCAAGCAGATGAAAAATTAGAGAAGTATGATCAATTAATATACCTTAATTTTTATTTCTAAATGGTGAATTAAGAATATATATTCCTGGGACTTCCTTGGTGATCCAATGGTTGAGAGTCTGCCCTCCAGATCAGGGGATGTGAGTTTGATCCCTGGTCAGGGAACTGAGATCTCACATGCCGTGGGGTGGGTAGGCCTGCACAACACAGCTACTGAACTTGCAGACTAGAAGCTGCAACCAGAGATAGCCCAGGCAAATCAACAAAGACCCAATACAGCCAAAAATTTTTTTAAATAAATAAAATAAATTTTAAAAAGGATTATATATTACTATAAATATTAATAGGAAGGCCATTTTGTACTGTTTTATTCCCAGAACCTAAAATATGGCCTAACACATGGCAGATTCTTACAGACATGTGGAGGAAATGAATGAATAAACTACAAATTTGTTATAAGACATCAGTGTACTAAGATATTTTTCTTGTTTGTATTCAAATCACCAGGAAGTTATTTACTTAAGAATTTAAATTTTGAATATTAAAATTAATTCTACCTCTGTTCAAAGTTAAGAAAAATATTTCTATAGTAATCTAAAATTTATATATGTAGATATAGTGTGATTGCTTGTGAAAAAGAAATATAATAACCAAAAATGCTGGACACAAAAATAGGTGTTAATGATTATGCTATTATAAACATCAGTACTTGATTTAAATATGTATGTGTTTTTTCAAAATTAACTAAATTTCTCTCTATATATATACATACATACATACACACACACACACACATATATAGATACATAGATATAGATATACACACACACAAACAAATGACAGCCCAGATTCAGTCCAACTTAAAATATGCTGTTTGTGTTCTACTGTCACTTCAGTCATGTCTGACTATTTTGTGACCCAATGGACTGTAGCCTGCCAGGCTCCTCTGTCCATGAAACTTCCTAGGCAAGTCTCTTCATCTCCTGCATTGACAGGTGAGTTCTTTACCACTAGCGCCACCTGGAAAGCCCTTAAAATGTAATAATTTTGCCCAAATGTTATCACACTTTTAAAAACTCACATAGTACTTCTCAAACATTAAGATGTGTTATTAGGACCACCTGAAGGGCTTGTTAAGACACAGATTACTGGGCCCTGTTTGTTGGTCCAGGGAAGAGCCTGAGAATTTGCATTTCTACCTAGTTTCCAGGTGATGTTGATACTGCCCACCTGAGGACTGTCCTATGTGAACCTCTGCTATACTGGAAAGCTTTACATTTACCTGAACTCCTGCTTTTAAAATTAACAACCAAAGATTCTGTAGGTGATTAGGATTACAGATCTTCTTAAGCATCATCCTCCCTTCCCACATCAGTCTCCAAAGTTGGTTCATCTGATTTGCCTATGTGCCATGGGTAATTTGTGTTTATAAGAATCACTGTATTTCCTAAATTTATAGGTGCTAACACAACTCCAGGATTTTAGAATGAATGTAGAATAAATTCAGCTTATAATGGAAGATCCAGTGATCACAACAACAGTTTAAAAAATCAAAATGCTAAATCATTCTGAGTGGTTTTCTATCTAACTGAAAAGTACATAAAACTAAAAGTTCAGTATTTTAACATTATCCAGCAAAGGTATATTAAGTACTGTTAGTCTGGGTGAAACAATCTAACAAACGATATTAGCTATTTCAAACTGACTATATTCATAGAGATATCATGTCTAAACATCAACCGCCACTAAATAGCACTGGCTAGAAATCATTAAAATGACCTTGAATAGTTAAATTCATTTTTCAATGCCTAGTTTTAGTCATAGTCAAAATGTTTCTGGCTATACACTGAAAATCTGTGAAACATATGCTTTGTGATTCCATGTGACTACAGGGAGGACTGTGTTCAATTCAGTGTTTAAAATGATGGTTAAAAACAATAAAAAGACTTAACCAAAGGTTAAAAAAAAAAAAAAACTATACAGAATGTTGCTAAAATGTCAGGAGTAATGAAAAATAACAAGAATTCCAAAAATAAATATATATAAAAGAAATAAAATTCCAAATTTAAAGAAAGGGATTGCTACTTGATTGGGGAAAAGTTACTGATAAATTAGAAATAAGAAAGGCTATCATGTATTTCTTATTTATTGGATTAATACTGGTTCTCTAATAACCCACTTTCAGATAAAGAAACTGAAGATCAAATGTTTGGCTTTTCTAAATTCAGTTAGCCAGAACAATGTCAAATAATGCCTATATAAACTGCATTTATGATCATAAGCTACTAAATAAGCTTATGGAATAGGAAAAAAAGTTACGCTTTATACATTTTAAATGTAACTTTTTTAGAACATTTCAAACATTCTCAGTGACTCATACTTTGCTCTTTCCTTTGTTCTCTTCTTGATTATGAATTTGTATCACCATAGCAGAATCTTTATATGAATTGATTCATGCATTATATGTACGTGTTTATGCACACATGTGTGCTCTGTTGCATCCAACTCTTCGCAACTTCACGGACTATAGCCCACCAGGCTCCTCCATCCATGGAATTTTCCAGGCAAGAATACTGGAGTGGGTTCCCATTTCCTTATCCAGGGGATCTTCCCCACCTAGGGATCAAAGCTGCATCTTTTGTGTATCCTGCATTGGCAAGCAGATTCTTTAGCACTGCACCACCTGGGAAGCCCCATATTATGTCTAGCTTCCTATATTTATCAATGCTATGACAATAGGAACTATTTGGAAGATTTATAAAATTGTAACATCTCTATTTAATGACTAATGACTCAAAATTATATTTCCTGTCAAGGAATCTTAGCAGTTGGAATTTCATACTTTTTCTCCATTGACCATTATGGGGTAATATTTCAATGTAATCAAAGGAGTATTTTAAGCACTATGGGGTTAATATATGTGAAGTCTATGTTTCTCTCCTGAAACTAATGCAGAATAGATTAGGTCAATGTGTTTTACCCAGTTTAGCCAAGTTTCTCAAGTGTGTATTTTCTGCTTTTGTAAATTTTACTTTTTCAAGATTTCCATTGTGTTCTAATTATGCATATTAATTTTCTTCATTTTTCTTATTAAAGTAGTTTAGCACCTCAGTCATTTGAGGTTATCATCGATTTCTTTAGTTTCATACGTCTCCTAATTTATTAGTTAGCCTATTTTCTATCTCTCTTTTTACTGATATGATTATAAAACCTCATCTTTTCTCCTCAATGCTTTTTCACTTTCCTTATCTCAGACTTCTTTTTTTCTCATTAACTTTCTGCAGCCTATTAAATTTCCTGCAAACCTTAATTCTTCTTTGGTTCACATTCCATTTCTCTTATGGGAAGTATTTAAACTCCGTGTATGTGTGTGTCGGGGAGGGGGGGGGCGGTGTGTGCACGTGCACTATGAACAAAGGAGATATTTTAAATTAATTCAATTCACATGATGCAATTATAATATCTTCACTATAGTCTAGTCTTCTATCATGGGCTATTCTCTAACTCTCTTTATATATGCAACTGTTCTTTATATCATAAAATATTTCAGTTTTGGTCAGATATCCCCTTTAATATTATGTTCAATCTCCTTAAAATATTAAATGGTAAATTGGACCCTAATTATTTATTTATATCCTTTGGGAAAATAAGAGCTAATACTGGAAAAAATAATAAAGAATATAGCTTTTGAGAATTAGTAGACCTTTTAACATAAACTTCCTTACAGAGAGTAATTTAAACTCTCATTGTTTTAAAAATATAAATATTCTATGATTAGAAACTCAGATACAAGATAAATAGGTAGTTTGAGATCTTTTTTATCTTTAAGTAAGATTTAACAAGAAGTGTTGTATTTGTATCGTCATATTTAACACTGCTTCTAGGCAAGAGTTCTCCACCCATAGTGTCAACTGAGGAGTATCACAAGTAGTTTGTATTAGTGCTCCTCACTCCTCCTGGACAGAGACCATGTGACCCAAGAACAGCCTAATCACAGGTTGGTTTGAAAGTTCTTCTCTAAGTTATTGGAACCAATTAATCTGTACTCTTGGACATAGAAATAAAAAGAGTCAAGTAGTTAGCTATAAAATCTAAAATGCATAAACTGCATTCAGCGAGGCAAGATGAGTAAAAGGTCAATTTAAAAAACTATGTAGAAACTAAAACAATGAAATATTGAAGGAAAATATATTATAACAGTGGTTTTCAGTGGGCAGGAGTGTAGGTATACAATCTGAAAGAAGATTCTTGAAGTGGCTGGAAAAAGCTTGAAAATATCTTGCAAGAGACTCAGAATAGAACATGAGAAAAATAGACACATTGGCAAGTTGCTAAGAAGAAGAAATAATGAAGCACTAGAGTGAAGATTTATGAATTCCTGCTGTTGAAATTGCTAGAACTGTCATAAGTCGAGAACTCTCATCTACTTGCAGTAGCTCTAAGGCCACAAAATAATATATTTTGCAACCTAAGATTTTAATTACCTTCTCTCTTACTGTCACATTTGTCTTTGTAATAAATAACTAGTAACTTAAACTATCTTAACTTTCTTTTCCCTATAACCAATAGAAGTCAAATAAACATGTTTGCTTTGATTTTATTTCATAAGTAATTTTACATCACTGGGAGTGTACTGTGGTTGATTATATGGAATATAAAAATATACAAATAAACTGTGTACAGGTTCCATTCTCTAGGAGTTTGTCATCTAATAGAGAGGAAAATGCCTTATAGAAATAATTGTGACCTTAATTAACATTAAGCAAACCATAAGACACCTAGAAAAGGAAAAGTAAACACAGTAAGCAGTTTCTTATTTTTTCTATACTATATTCTATTGATTAAGTTCTATGTTAGTGGAGACTAAAGAAACAGTCACTAAAATAATAATAGTAATAAGTCAATGAAAAAATGAAAGAGGAAATAAAAAAAAATCTTGAGACAAGTGAAAATGTAAGCACAACTTTCCAAAATCTATGGGATGCATCAAAAGCAGCTCCATGAGGGAAGTTTGTAGTGATACATACCTCAAGAAACAAGAAAAATCTCAAATAAACCACCTAAAATACCATCTAAAGCATTAAAAAAGAAGAGCAAACAAAACCCAGTGTCAGCAGAAGGAAGGAGATAATAAAGATTAAAAGGAAATAAATAAAACAGAGACCAAAAGAAAGGAAGAAAGAAAAGATCAATTAAAAGGTTTTTTTTAAGATAAAATTGATAATTCTTTTGCCATGCTCATCACAGTAAAAATAGAAAGAACCCAATAAACAAAGTAAAAAATGAAAGAAAAGAACTAACAACTATCACAGAGATACAAAAATCATAAGAAAACATCATTAACAGTCATATGCCAACAAATTAGACAGGCTAGCAGAAATGACTAAACAAATGACTAAAAACATCCAACTGTCCAAGACTGAAAATCGGGAAGAAATATACAATCAGAAAAGACCAATCCATAATAATGATAATAAAGGCTATTTACGACCAATGAACTAGCCTGTCAAGACAGGAGACAGAAGAGAGACAGGTTCAACCCCTGGGTCAGGAAGATTCCCTGGAGGAGGGCATGGCTAGTCACTTCAGCATTCTTGCCTGGAGAAGCCCGTGGACAGAGGAGCCTGGCGAACTATGGTCCTTAGCGTTGCAAAGAGTCAGACCTGACCTAAGCAACTTAGCACGCATGCATGCATGCATGAGCAACCCGTAGATAATATACTCAATGGTGAAAAGCTGAAAGCATTTCCTCTAAAGGCATGAACAAGACAAGGATTCCCATACGTTTATTTAATATGTTATTGGAAGTCATAGCTACAGCAGTCACACAAGAAATAAAGGTATCCAGACTGGAAGGGAAGAAATAAGACTATAACTATTTGCAGAATTCATAATACTATATATAAAAAAACTCTAAAGTATCCACCAAAAGTTAAAAGAACTAATAGATGAATTCAATAAAGTTGCAAGAAACCAGATTAAAATACAGAAACCTGGTGTTTTTCTAAACACTATTTATGAACTATCAATGGAACAGAATGTGCTGTGCTGTGCTTAGTCACTTCATCATGAACTATAGCCCCTATGAACTATAGCCCACCAGGCTCCTCTGTCCATGGGGATTAATAGAATAAACACCCAGAAATAAATCCACCCACTTATGTCAAATCAATCTATAATAAAGGAGACAAGAATATAAAATGGGAAAAAGTTTCTTCAATAAGTGATATTGGGAGAGCTGCACAACTACATGTAAAATAATAAAATTAGAACATTTTCTGATACCATATGCAAAAAATAAACTCAAAACAAATTAAAGACCTAAATTTAAGACCTGAAACCGTAAGACTCTTAGAAGAGAATTTAGGCAGACTACTCTCTGACATAAATTGTAGCTATATATATATATACATATATATATGTATCTATCTCGTAAGACCAAAAAAAAAAAAAAAAAGGCAAAAATAAGCAGANAGACCTAAATTTAAGACCTGAAACCGTAAGACTCTTAGAAGAGAATTTAGGCAGACTACTCTCTGACATAAATTGTAGCTATATATATATATACATATATATATGTATCTATCTCGTAAGACCAAAAAAAAAAAAAAAAGGCAAAAATAAGCAGACAGGAACTAATTAAATTTAAAAGTTTTGTATAGCAAAAAAACGACAATACAAAAAGACAACATGGGGAGATGAATGGGAGAAAATAGTTGCAAATGATATCACCAATAAGGGAATAATTAGGAATAAAAGGAAATAAACAGATTACACAACTCGATTTTTAAAAAATCAAAGACACTAATTTAAAAACGGAAAGAAGATCTGAATATACATTTCTTCAAGAAGATATACAGATGGCCAACAAGCACATGAAAAGATGCTCAACACTGCTAATCATCAGAGAAATGCAAATCAAAACCACAATGAAACATCACCTCACACCTGTCAGAATGGCTATCATCAAAGTCTAGAAATGACAAACACTGGAGAGAATGTGGAGAAAAGGGAACCCCTGTACAGTTTGGTGGGAATGTAAATTGGTGCAGCCATGATGAAGAACAGCATGGAGATTCCTCAAAAAGCCATGATGGAAAACAGTATGGAGATTCCTCAAAAAATTCCATCATGGCTGCATATGACCTAGCATATGGTAACCATAGGGCTACCATATGACCTAGAAATTCCACTCTGGGGTATATATCCAAAGAAACCAAAAACACTAATTAGACCAGATACATGTACACCAATCTTTATAGCAGCATTATTTACACTAGGGCTTCCATGGCGGTTCAGACATTAAGAATCTGCCTACAATGCAGGAGACCTGGGTTCAATCCCTAGGTCAGGAATATCTCCTGGAGAAGGGATTTGCAACCCACTCCAGTATTCTTGCATGGAGAATTCCATGGACAAAGGAGCCTGGAGGGCTACAGTCCATGGGTTCAGAAAGAGTCAGACACAACTGAATGAATAACACACTTAATTACAATAGCCAAGATATGGAAGAAATTTAAGTACCTATCAATAGATTGGTGATCCCCTGGTGGTTCAGATGGTAAAGTGTCTACCTACAATATGGGAGACCCAGGTTCAATCTCTGGGTCAGGAAGATCCCCTGGAGAAGGAAATAGCAACCCACCCCAGTACCCTTGCCTGGAAAATCCCATGGATGGAGGAGCCTGGTTGACTACAGTCCATGGGGTTGCAAAGAGTTGGACACAGCTGAGAGACTTCACTTTCTACCAGTAGATAATTGCGTACTGAAGATGTGGTACAATAGAATATTACTCATGAAAAAGTGAAATTCTGCCATTT
>SJYX01008553.1:541403-552260 GCA_006410675.1 Oreotragus oreotragus | reverse complement strand
GGGCGCCCCCGGCTCCTGAGAGGCTCCGGCCCGGGGAGGCGTTGCCCGCGGCGCCGCGCTTCCGGCAGCCTGCGGGGAGACTGCCCTCTGCTAGCGCGGCCCGCCCTGCCCTCTCGGCCTCAGGACTCTCCTCGAGGATTAACTCGCACCGCGGAGAATTAATTCGAAGAATTAGGAAGGGCGTTTCGCAACTCCTTTCTCCTGGTGTCTCACAGTGCAGCCTCGCCTTAGGAGTGGCATAAATTCCTTACGTGTTAGTGTGACCAGCTTAATCAGAGTCTGAGGAGTGGAAATGGTGCACTTGGAACAGGAAGTTCTGGGTGGGAGGCAGTGCTTTGTCCCTGGCTATTAGGTTTGGAGCAAGTTACCTAAACGCGTCTGAGGCTTAATTTCTCTGTAAAGTGGATTTAATGATACCTGCCTCATAGAGTAGCGGTTCAATGGCACGATCATTCTAATCCTACTACTCATGATTGCGGTTTGCGAGACAGTGATACTGTTAATCGCTCAGTTGTGTCGTTCTTTGCGACCCCATGGAGTGTAAGCCGTCAGCCTCCTGTGCCTGGAATTTTCCAGGCAGGACCACTGCGGTGGACTGCTGTTCCCTTTGGATCTTCCCGACCCAGGGATCGAACCTAGGGTCTTCTGGATTGGCAGGCAGATTCTTTACCTTCTGAACTTGTGAGATGGTACTTTTTTTTTTTTTTAATAGATGTGGAACCTACGGATTAGAGATGTTAAATAATTTATCCTAAACCACTTCCCTTGTATCTCAGTTGGCATAGAATCTGCCTGCAGTGCACAATATCCGGGTTCGGTCCCTGGGTCAGGAAAATCCTCTGGAGAAGGCAATGGCAACCCACTCCAGTATCCTTCCCTGGAAAATCTCATGGACACAAGAGCCTGGTGGGCTGCAGTCCACTGGGACTGAGAGACTAACACTAAACCACCCATAGCGATGGCAGCCAGGTCTTTCTGATTCCAGAAACCCAGTCTCTTAATCACTGTGATGGTTTTACAAAAGGGAATGTTTATGTGGGCCAGACCTAAAGTTTGAAATGGAGCAGGCTAAGTATAAGATGATAATTAGAATCCAAGCATTCATACAACATTACACAATTTCATATACTAGGTACCAGCAAGTCTTAACAATGATCAAAGAATTGGTGCCATGTAGACCAATTCTTGTGCATGCGTGTCGACTCTGTGCAACCTCATGGACTGTAGCCCGCGAGGTTTCTCTGTCTGTGGGATTTTCCAGGCAAAAATACTGGGGTGGGGTGCCATTTCCTCCTCCAGGGGATCTTCCCATCCCAGGGATCAAACTCAAGTCTCTGAGTCTTTCACACTGGCAGGAGGGTTCTTTATCACTGCACCACCTGGGAAACCTGGCAGATTGTGACCCATGGTCATATCTGGCCAGTGGCCTGTTTTTGTCAGTAAAGTTTTGTTGGAATGCAGCCATCCTTATTTATTTACATATTCTTGGTTGCTTTAGGGAACCAAGGGAGAGTTGCATACTTACAATGGAGGCCATTTGGCTAGCAAAGCCTGAAACATTTACTATCTGGCCTGTACAAAAAGAGTTTGCTGATTCCTGATATTGTGGATCCTGTTTTCTGATGGTAATGTTGGAAATCAGAAATTAAAAAAAAAAATTCTATGCCTCTAGTTAATGAACTACTTGAGAAAACATAATGGGAAGTAGGAAACATTTAGAACTAAGCTATAAACTTATTAACATAGAAAGACTTTTCAGTTCAGTTCAGTCGCTCAGTGGTGTCTGACTCTGCGACCCCTGTCCATCACCACCTCCCGGAGTTCATTCAAACTCATGTCCATCGAGTCAGTGATGCCATCCAGCCATCTCATCCTCTGTTGTCCCCTTCTCCCAGCATCAGGGTCCTTTCCAATGAGTCAACTCTTCGCACGAGATGGCCAAAGTATTGGAGTTTCGGCTTTAGCATCAGTCCTTCCAAAGAACAGCCAGGAATGATCTCCTTTAGAATGGACTGGTTGGATCTCCTTACAGTCCAAGGGATTCTCAAGAGTCTTCAACACCACAGTTCAAAAGCATCAATTCTTTGGCTGTCAGCTTCACAGTCCAACTCTCACATCCATACATGACCACTGGAAAAACCATAGCCTTGACTAGACGGACCTTTGTTGGCAAAGTAATGTCTCTGCTTTTGAATATGCTGTCTAGGTTGGTCATAACTTTCCTTCCAAGGAGTAAGGGGGATACAGCTAAAGCAGTTTATATAGAAAATAGGATAATCTCAAAAATAAGGAAAAAAATAAGAGCAGAAGTGAAAGAAACAGAAAGCAAAGTACAGAGACCATGAATAAAATTACCTGTTTTCTCACTGTGAGGCCCGTCTTTAATGGAGGTTCATGAGAATCCCTTTAGGTGAATAGTGTATTTTTTGAATTACATAAGAGGCCCATTCTTTTTTTTTTTTTCTTTTAATAGGTATTTCTTTGGATGTGCAGCGTATTAGTTGCTGCGTGTGGGATCTAATTCCCTGACCAGAGATTGAGCCCAGGTCCCCTGTCTTGGGAGCACAGAGTCTTATCCACTAGGCCACCAGCGAAGTCCCAGCAAGCCCATGCTTAAGATGGAGACACAAGTGATTCTGGGGAAATACGAGGTCTCTGGAGAGTGTTCCCTTGAGTGGATGGAATAAAAGTCTCTCCTTCATGCCAGGTGTATGAAGAAGGCTTTTGACGTCAGAGAGAGGACATCAGTTAGTGAGAACTGCCGTGCTTCAGCATTGTCTGTCCTTTTTCAGAAGTTACAAATAACCCACCATGGTATTTACAGAATCTAGACATCCTCTTTTTTTTTTTTTTAAGATGGTGGTAAAAACATAAAATGCACTTTCTTGTGAGACTAGTTTCAGATGTTGTATTAATTTTCATTAAGTAATGTACAGCTCTACAATAGTGGTTCCCAGCCTCAGCAAGAGGGCTTATTAAAACAGGCTGCTGGACCCCATTCCCAGAGTTTATGAGGTTAGTAGTTATGAAGTGGAACCTAAGGATTACATTTATACAGTTCCCAAGGGATGGTGATGCTCTTGGTTCTGGGACTACACTTTGAGAACCACTGCTTTATTACCCTTGAGTGCTTGCAGAGGGTTATAGAGAGGGAGGAAAAGAGTGGTGGGCTGTCCAAAGGGTCATTTCTTAGATAGTCAACAAAGTTGTGGCTGACATCCTAGAAAGTTAGGGGAACCTCGGTGCAGCAGACCTTAGATAAAAAGATTAGCAATATAATGAAAATAAAAATGTATAAGACAAAGACTTGGGGTAGATTGAAAGAGCTCCCAGATTCTTTGACTGTTCTCTCATCAAGAGGTGAGTTCTGTTTCCGCGATTCCTTGAATCTGGACTGGACTGTGATGCCTTTGACCAATGGAGAGGTCGGGGGAGGCGTGCTGTGTCAGCTCCATGTCTAGTGTCTAAGAAGGTTGACATTGTGGGTCCACGTTAGATGCCTAGTTACCTTGCTGAGGAGGTCACATGGGAAGGCTCTGAGACTCCATGGAGAGGAAGAGGGGTCCAGCTGTAACCAAATCACCAGCCCCACTAGACTGATGAATGAAGCTGTCTTGGACTCTCTAGACCCACTCAACTACCAGCTGAATATCATCGAGTGACCCCATTCAACCCCATGTGGAGCAGAAGAATCACTCAACTGACTCTTTCCCAAATACCTGACCCATAAAACTGTGGTGATACAGTAAGATGGTTGTTTTAAAACCCCAAATTCTGGAGTGGTTTATTACTACTAATAGGTACCTGGAACTTCTCTTTAGAAAAGTTACACCGAACTTGGAAATAAGGAAAAAGGTTACTATGTGCCCTTTCTGTGTTGTAACAAGAACATTGTCTAATGAGCCTGCTTAAGGATAACTTGAAGTTCTCGGGGAGGTAATTTTATTTGAGTATTTACTGTTAGTGAGGTGCCAAACTCAGTACAAGTTAGATGTTATTTTGTAGAAGATTGCTAAATTGCAAATTATTTTTGTCCAGTTGAGATGACTTCATTTTGATAGAAACGTAATCCCATAGGGGACAGTTTAACTGCCTCCCCAGATACCAACTGGTATATCTAACATTTGAGTCTTATTCAGCATTCTTTTCTCTGCTCGGTTTGGTACATGTTTTCTTGTATTTTTAAACCAGCCTCACCATCCTGCTGGTTTTCTCATTAATGAGATAAATAAATGGCCTGTACTCATATTGGTTCACAGATTGGTCCCCATACACGGAGGGCGAGGAGAGACTGGAGAGAGCCATTCCGGGTTGGTAGGTGGTATGAAGCACCTACAAAGCAAGAGAACTTACATACTGAGTCTGTCTTGGGCAGTCAGATGAATAGACCACCTTCCAGAATCTTCAAAGATTATGTAGAGCCCTGAACAGAGTCCAGTCATGCATACCGTCTAGGTGGTCTCAACAACATCTTACTCTCTTGTCCTTAAAAGTAGCTCCCACCGTGGGAAAGGTGGGCAGAATGTACCTTCTGAGTACAGAGGAGGGGGTGTGGAGCATCCAGTATCCAGGGTCCAGTTCTGGGGGCAGCAGATGATCGTGTCCTCTTAGTGACGACCTGCAACAACTTGTGATACACGCAACAGTTTATTATGTAGGAAGCTGAGAATCTGTTACGTGCTGTGTTTTGATCATGGGCGGGGTGGTTTATTAGGTATGAGTTAAGTGCTGAGTGGTTGTGTATTAGTTTGCGCTCGCTGCTGTAACAACTTAGCACAAACTTAATGGGTTAAAGCAGCGCTGATATATTCTCTTACAGTCCTGGAGGTCAGAGTCTAAAATGGGCTGTCGTACTGTGTCCTTGCTTCCAGAGATGGCTAAGAGAGAACCTGTCTTCTTACTTTTTTTAGTGTCTAGAGGCTGGCCACATCTTTTAGCTTGTAGCCTCATCCTCCGTTTTCAAAGCAAGGAGCATAGCATCTCCCAGACTCTCCATCTGTCTCTCTCTCCTGTTGTCACATTTTTCTCTCCCTTCCTCCTTCCTCCCTCTTATAAAGTAATCTGTAATAACAGTGGGGGGAGCTGCATATTCATAACCCAGGGTAGTCTCTTCATCTCAGGATCCTTAATCTCATCTGCAAAAATCCCTTTTACTGTATAAAGTGACATACAGGTTCTGGGGGTTAGGACTTGGGGGGCCATTTGGGAGACCAGTTTTCAGCCTACCCCACGTGGTAGATGTGCACCATGGTGGGGTATCCAAAATGATATTTGGTGGTATAATGAAACATTTTAACATTTAAGTGTTGGTTCTGTATATTACTTAAAGATGGAAAAAAAGATTTCAGTAGGTGGAACTATGAAGGGCGTTGAAAGGAGAATCAAGAATGAGCAGGGGGGATCAGGCAGGCTTCCCGCCCCCTCCGGCCATGGGTCCCGGAAAGGGCAGCTGGGTGCTGACAAGGCCTTGGCAGTAAGAACAGGCTGCAGGGACGTCTCTCCTGTGTGAGTCTGTGAGTGGCTGGCTCTTGAAGGTGAGGAAATGTGATGGTTTGCTGGGGTAGATCAGGGCAGTAGAGGATAAGGCGGCAGAAAATCAGTCTTGCTGCGCATGTTTCTCTTACCGAGCTGGTGAGAGAAGGGCGCGCGTACAGTGCTGTTGCGCCTGTCGTTTCCTGCTGACTCAGCGCTGCAGAGCAGGGTGGGGGCGCTGAGGACGAGTCCCCTCATCATTCACACCAGTGGTCCCCAACCTTTTAGGCACCAGGGACAGGTTATGTGGAAGACAGTTTTTCCACAGACTGGTGGAGAGGGGGAGAGTTTTGGGATTATCCAAATGCATTACTTACTGTGTACTTTATTCTTACATTGTGATATCGTTATACAACTCACCATCACTCGCCACTCACTGATAGGGTCTTGATACAAGTGTGTAAGCAGCTGGTTTATGGTGGTCCCTGTGAGTCAAGCCTCTCTGGAGACCGCGGTCTGTATTTGCAGCCGCTCCCCAGCGCTAGCATCCCTGCCTCAGCTGCTCCTCAGATGATCGGGCGTTACGTTCTCATCAGATCTGATGTTAGGCAGAGCTCAGTGGTAACAGCTCTGGGAAGCAGCTGCAAACACAGATGAAGCTTCAGCTTCCTCGCTGGATGCTGGTCATTTCCTGCTGTACGGTCCAGCTGGGAACCCCTGATACACAACTCAGGAAAGGCAGGATTTTTTTTTTTTTCCTCCGCTGCTTGGTCTGCAGGATCTTAGTTCCCTGACCAGGCGTTGAGCCCGTGCCTTTGGCACTGAAAGCGCTGAGCCCTACCCGCTGGACAGCCAGGGAATTCCCAGAAGCTGCTTCTTCCTCAGCATTCCATTCTCTCGGCAGCACCTGCTTCAGCGCCTGACCGTGTAATTGTGCAAACACCGCTGAGTTCTTCTTTTTAGTCGTAAACCAACATATAGAAAAGAGATGGTTCATAGGCAGTGTCTTCACACGCTCTACCTTGTAGGTCCAGTGCCCCTTAGTATTACCTCCTCACCCTGATTTCTTGTGGTTTCTGCAGAATCATCAGAACTGGACTGGATGGCATCATCCCATTCAAAATATAGCTTTGCCCATTTTACTGGCAATAGCTAGTGCTAAAGAAATGGGTGGGAAGGGTCGGGAGACAGGGAGCAAATCCCGTGAAAGCTTAATCAGCTCTTACCCTTAACTTCCTGTCCAATACCTTGGCTTTCCTAGGCCCGAGCTTAGCGGTGCCATGTTTCTGGCATTAGACTCCCATATTTCCCCACACCTAAATGACAGAGACTGGGCTTCCCTGGTGGCTCGGCAGTGAAGAGTTCACCTGCCAATGCAGGAGACGTGGGATTGATCCCTGGGTCGGGAAGGTCCCCTAGAGTAGGAAATGGCAATCTGCTTCAGTACTCTTGCCTGGAGAATCCCACGGGCAGAGGAGCCTGGCAGGCTACAGCCCGTGGAGCCGCAGAGTGTCCCAGGACTTAGTGACTATAGAACAGCAACAAACGAGGAAGGCTAGATTCGCTTCTGGCTTCTGGCCTTTTTCTGGGGCACTTGGGAGAAGCAGAGAGAGATTCAGACTATCGCATGAGCCTGTTGTTACTGGAGGGACCTTGGCTGGATCTCTTTTTTGGGGGCAAAATTCACAAAAGGAAGAGAAGCTTGTTTGACAAAGCCTGCAAATTTGCGAGCGTTGCATGAATGCTACTGAAGCCTGGCGGTGGTCCACGAACAGGCATGCAGAAGCCCGATGGGATTACGACGGTGCTGACGCGCGCAGGCACGCGCGTCTCCCTCACTTGTTAGCGGACAGGAGCACGTTTTGATCAGGAAGATTTCTGCGTTGCGGTTTTCTTTCGTCTCTTCCCTATTGAGTAAGAGAGGATACCTATAATAGAAAACACAAGATGTGTAGTATAAGACACAGGACATTTGGGATTGGATAGTGAGCTGGGGATTATATGACGTGCATAGCAAAGCATCCTGCATTTCGTGGGTTAAAGGACAACACTGGTCGACTTGGCTGACGGACCTGCAGTTCTGGGACCAGCTCTGCTCCAGGTGGCGTCGGCTGGTACTGCTGGAGGCTGAGGGCGACTCAGTGGCTGCTTGCTGGACTCACTATCTGGCGTTTGATGCTACCAGTCAGCTGGGCGCCCAGTGGGGTTTTCAGCCACAGCACTTACTTGTGGGCTTTCTATGTGGTTTCTTACTTTCTTGCCAGCATGGTGGCTGGGTTCCAAGAGCAAGTGTCCCAGAACAGTCCGTTGGGGCTGTGTCCCTTTTATAATCCAACCTAGAAAGTCACAAAACATCCTTCTGCTTTAGTTACAAGTCCATCCAGGTTGGAGGGAAAGACGGACCCCATTTCTGTAGGGGAAAAGTGTCAGCGTTATCATGTGAGGAGAACATGTGGGAAGGGATGTGACATCCAGGTCGTTTTTGGAAAATACAATCTGTCACAAGGGCTAAGAGGTAGGAACTCAGGCCCTTTGGATCAGACAGGCTCAGAAACCTCTGGAAACAAGTCAAATCTCACAAGGCAAATATTTTTCTCCCCTTAAGAAGTCACTACCACCACCACCAGGACCGCTACCTGCGTTTATTATAACTGTGTGTGAGGAAGGGAAATATTCGGAGGAGGCTTGGGGAATCTTTGTAATTTTGGAGCTTGTTAAATCTCTGGTAGGTGTATGCCCTGATTCCACGGTGGCATATGGGCAAAGGGCACATAAAATCCCCCTGAAACCCAACCTATCGATGGCTGCCCTGTGTATTTCAGTCACTCCCAAGACAGTGAGGTTTGTGTTCACTAACAGGTCATGTTAGTTATCTATTGCTGCATAAAAAATAGCCCCCAAATAGAGTAGCTTAAAACAAAAGTCATTTACTGTCTCACAAAGTTTCTGAAGGTTGGGAGCCTGGGAGCAGCTTAGCTGGCTGGTTCTGGCTCATTGTTTTAGGAGGGTGCAGTCCTCTGAAGGCCTGCCTGGGGCTGGAGGACCTAGACCCAAGATGGCCCACTTACACGGCTGTTGGCCAAAGGCATCGGTTCCTCCCTGGCTCTTCATACAAGGCTGTGGTTCCTTGCCATGTGGACGTCTCCATGGGGCTTCCTGATTGTCCTCAGGACACGGGAGGTCCTCTTAGAGTGAGTAACGTGAGTGTGAGGCTGCAATATCTTTTATGACCCAGCCTCAGAAGTCATTTGTCATCATTTCGGCCACATTCTTTTTGCTAGGAATAAGTTAAGTACACCCCGACACTCAGAGAGCGGGATTAAGCCCCACCTTGTAAAGAGAGATATATCAAAGAATTTGTGGATGTATTTTAAAACCAGCACATCACAGCCTATGTGAAGGCAAACTCCAGACCTTTTCATCATGGCAGTTTTCTAGAGAGATGAACAGATTCTAATATTATGATGTAAATGATTATGAAATGGGGTCTCTCAGGTGGCTTAGCAGTAAAGAATCTCCACTGGCCAATGCAAGAGATGCAGGCGACACGGGTTCTCTCCCTGTGTCAGGAAGATCCCCTGGAGAAGGAAATGGCAACCCACTTCAATATTCTTGCCTGGAAAATTCCATGAGCAGAGGAGCCTGGTGGGGCTATTGTCCATGGGGTTGCAATGAAATGATTATAAAATAGAATGCAAATAAGGTGGTATTGGTGCAGGAATATACAGACTGATTTATGGAACAAAGTAAACAGCCAAGAACATACCATAAATGTTTCTTTAGTGTGTGATAAAGATGACAGCTCAATTCAATGGATAAAGGAAACATGGTTTGAAAATTACACTAAAGCAAGTGGTTACTTTTTTGGGAGAAAAGTTTACCTTGTAGCAAAGCATAAACTAGAATAAACGCACAGCACAGAACAGAATGATAGATCAGTGCCGTGCGGAAGTTAAACAGAAAGCAGCAGGAACAAAATGTGAATGAATATTTGTATGATTTCAGGATAAAATTTCAGGATTTCTTTACTGTAAAAACGGAAACATTTCAAAATTTAAATACTGAATTCCATAATAATGAACATATCATACATATGTGTATCAGTTCAGTTCAGTTCAGTCACTCAGTCGCGTCAGACTCTTTGCGACCCCATGAATCGCAGCACGCCAGGCCTCCCTGTACATCGCCAACTCCCGGAGTTCACTCAGACTCACGTCCATCGAGTCCGTGATGCCATCCAGCCATCTCATCCTCGGTTGTCCCCTTCTCCTCCTGCCCCCAATCCCTCCCAGCTTCAGAGTCTTTTCCAATGAGTCAACTCTTCGCATGAGGTGGCCAAAGTATATATATAATCATTAACAAAATTTTAAACTATTTTTCACACATATGAGGAAGTGTTAACTTAAAATACGGAGACAAAAATAAATCTTAAAGTTCTTTAAGCATCTTAAAAAAACTCACACAAATTTAGATGGCTGTAAGTATATAAGAAGATGAATTAATAAACAAATGTAAACCAGATAAATAGTTGCTGCTGTAAAACCATCAAGTTGACAAATAATAAGAGAGAAAGAAAGAAAAAAGAAGGAAAGAGAAGGAAGGAGGAAAGAAGAGAGGGAAGGAAAGACAGAGAGAAGGAAGGAAGGAAACCAGCCCAGGGTTGACCATAAAATTATAAGGTCAGTGCCTTTGTGGAGCAACAGACTGGTTTCAAATAGGAAAAGGAGTACATCAAGGCTGTATATTGTCACCCTGCTTAAACTTATATGCAGAGTACATCATGAGAAACACTGGGCTGGAAGAAGCACAAGCTGGAATCAAGATTGCCAGGAGAAATATCAATAACCTAAGATACGCAGATGACACCACCCTTATGGCAGAAAGTGAAGAGGAACTAAAAAGCCTCTTGATGAAAGTGAAAGAGGAGAGTGAAAAATTTGGCTTAAAGCTCAACATTCAGAAAACTAAAATTATGGCGCATGGCAAATAGATGGGGAAACAATGGAAACAGTAACAGACTTTATTTTCTGGGGCTCCAAAATCACTGCAGATGGTGATTTCAGCCATGAAATTAAAAGACACTTGCTCCTTGGAAGAAAAGTTATGACTAACTTAGCATATTAAAAAGCAGAGACATTACTTGCCAACAAAGGTCCATCTAGTCAAGGCTACGGTTTTTCCAGTAGTCATGTATGGAGGTGAGAGTTGGGCTATAAAGAAAGCTGAGTACCAAAGAACTGATGCTTTTGAACTGTGATGTTGGAGAAGACTCTTGAGAGTCTCTTGGATGGCAAGGAGATCCAACCAGTCCATCCTAAAGGAAATCAGTCCTGAGTGTTCATTGGAAGGACTGATGCTGAAGCTGAAACTCCAATACTTTGGCCA
>SJYX01008553.1:524297-540009 GCA_006410675.1 Oreotragus oreotragus | reverse complement strand
TCGATGCAATCAGCAAGAGGATTTATTAAACCGGCGCGCCGGGGTTCGATCTTCCTCGAAAAGAACGAACCCTGATGCTAGTTACAAAGGGGTTTTTATACATCAAAAGCTATAAGCAGGTATAGGTGGGGTGAAGACGATCTCAGCAAACTGATTGGTGGGCATAATTTGACCTTTTCAGAGATAGGTCTGAAAGCTATCAGGCTGAAACGGCTAACCGACCACCTCATACCTTGCGGTGGTAAGCCAATTTTCTAGAAAAGATTAACAGAGAAACAATCACCCAGGAGGTCCCTTCTAAGGCCAGGCAGCTAGATTATAGATTATCAGATAGAGGGCAGGTTCCTTTTCCATGAGTCATGACTAGCCCTTAAGAAACAGAACAAAGGGTAGTTTTAAAATTTAACTTTTTCTCTTCAGGTAAATAAATTCCTTTCTTGATTGTAACTCACTACACCCTCACCCTATAGGAATGCAACTTTATTTGGAGGGTGGTGCCTGGTTTAAGAAAAAACACCCTTGGAAAAAATAAGTTTTTTGGTTATCAGAAAGAAAGGATCATAAAATGTCAGCAGGTCTCATGGCCAAAAGATGAGGTAAAACCCCTAAGACCTTTTTTTTTTATGTAAAGCACCTGATTTTGGTAAAGGTCAGGACTGCTGACCCCCACGTGACTCTGTATTCATCCCTATATGTAACAAAAGGTATATAAGAAAACCTGAAAAATAAAGAAATGGGATCAGTTCCTAGAAAGACTGACTCCCCCATGTCGTTCTTTCTTGCTCCCTGATTTTCCGGCTGAATTTCCATCTGGAGCATGGGTGCTATTCCATGTAAACCAAGTTATTCAGCCTTTTTTCCTCCACTAATTTTCCTACTACACTATCCGTTTCTAATCTCTCTCTATATCTGTAATTAAATATATATTTTTCCAAGGACGCCGACTCCGTCCCCACCTTCGAATCACCCTGGATCCACCGGGGCTGGACCCCGGCAGGGATGACAGAGAATAAGATGGCTAGATGGCATTACTGACTCGATGGACTTGAGTTTGAGTAAACTTCAGGAGTT
Organism: Oreotragus oreotragus; assembly: GCA_006410675.1. Classification (NCBI taxonomy): domain Eukaryota; kingdom Metazoa; phylum Chordata; class Mammalia; order Artiodactyla; family Bovidae; genus Oreotragus; species Oreotragus oreotragus. Next base: position 538,938 of record SJYX01008553.1, on the reverse strand, counting down.
GGTGATGGACAGGGAGGCCTGCCGTGCTGCGATCCATGGGGCAGCAAAGAGTCAGACGCGACTGAGCGACTGAACTGAAGCGTTGTGAGCGGGGCTTTGCTCACGGCTCAGTGGTAAGGAATCTGCCTGCCAGTGCAGGAGACGCGGGTTCGATCCTGGGTGGGGAAGGTCCCCTGCAGGAGGACGTGGCAGCCCACTCCAGTGCCCTTGCCTGGAGACTCCCATGGACAGAGGAGCCTGGTGGGCTGCAGTCTGTGGGGTCACACGGAGTCGGGCACGCCTGAGCGAGCACACACGTTTGTGAGTCATCTGTGTGAGTACAAATTAGTGGTCTTTCTAGAATGCAGTTTGGCAGTGTGTAAGTAGGGGGCTTAGATATTGTAACTTTAAGGACGTGATCAGGTTCATACACAGTGTCTTATATATAAGGCTTCTTATCACAGTGATACTTAGAACAGTGAAGCGTTGGTAGCCATCTTTTTTTTTTTTAAGTGGCATGGGCTTCGTTGCTCCGAAGCACGTAGGACCATCTGGGATCAGGGATCTAACCAGTGTCTCCAGCGCTGGCAGGCGGATTCTTTACCACTGAGCTACTGGAAGCCTGGTAGGCATCTAAATGCCAGTAAAAATAAATGGATATGTTATGACAGTCATGGTTTTGAAGGCTACTGGAGTGTGGCAGATGTTTGTGCTACAAGTTAGAGAACGAAGCAGGGTATCAAAGCTCCTTGCTATATGATATATGGACAGGGAGGCCTGGCGTGCGGCGATTCATGGGGTTGCAAAGAGTCGGACACGGCTGAGCGACTGAACTGAACCGAACTGAATGTAAAAAGTGCCCAAATACTATTTGAGGTTTAACTGGTGAGGCTAGAAGGCCTTCCCAGTGGTCCAGTGGCTAACACCTCGCTCTCCCAGGGCAAGGGGCGTGGCTTGGTCCTTGGTCAGATAACGAAGGTCCTGGAGGCCACAGTGAAGGGGAAAAAGGTCGAACCATAACATCGCAGACGGGCAAGAGCGTGGAGAGGAAGACGGCCTCATTCCAGTTCTGCCAAACAACTAATGTTAGTTCCTTCACCCCTTCTTGAAATGTCCCATTCGTATGGAGAAGAAAATGGAATGAAGATATTGTTTCTAATTTTAAAGCATCACCCATTACACTTTTTTCAATGACATATCGGATATTAATGTATTACACTTTTACAACTTCTTAAGACTGACTGACCTTGAAATAAACATTTCCCCAAACTCAGTCAATAGAGAGGAGAAAAAGAAGAGTTTATGAGTGGAAATCTGACGAATCATTAGTGCTCTTAGAGGGACTCTCAGGTACTCCACAAATAGTTATTGAATACCCAGTATGTGCAAATCTCTGAGTAGCATTGTGGAGAGATCACAAAGAAATAGGAACATTCTTTGCCATCACTTGATCATTAATTCAACAAATATGTATTGAGTGTTTAGTTAGGCACTATTTTTGACTTCCCTGGTGGCTCAGCTGGTAAAGAATCTGCCTGCAATGCAGGAGACCTGGGTTCAATCTCTGGGTTGGGAAGATCCCCTGGAGGAGGGGAAGGCTACCCACTCCAGTATTCTTGGGCTTCCCTGGTGGCTCAGCTGGTAAAGAATCTGTCTGCAGTGTGGGAGATCTGGGTTTGATCCCTGGGTTGGGAAGATCCCCTGGAGGAGGGAAAACCTGCCCACTCCAGTACTCTTGCCTGGAAAATCCCATGGACGGAGGAGTCATGGGGTTGTAAAGAGTCGGACACGACTGAGCAACTTCACATTCACCTTCATTTCAAGATTCATGGATGGAAAATATCCCTCTTATAAGCCTGAAAGTGAAAGTGAAGTTGCTCAGTCGTGCCCAACTCTTTGTGACCCGATGGACTGTAGCCTTCCAGACTCCTCTGTCCACGGGATTTTCCAGGCAAGAGTACTGGAGTGTGTTGCCATTTCCTTCTCCAGGGGATCCTCCTTGTGTCTTATAAGCCTGGTACAGCTTAATTCCTTTGGGTTTAGAAAACATGGCCACTAAAAACGTGCCCATCTTATTAGCACTCCTTAGTTTGGCTTTAAATCATTCAGCACTCAAAGCTTCCTTTCACACATAAGGAAAATATCCAGTCTCTCCATCTCCCTGCATCTCTGCGTGAAGGAGATCAGCACTGCCCATCGGTGCCATCACTGCCTGGGGCGGTACCACCGAAAAGGGACTGAGCGTCAAAGATACATTTCTCTAGACCAGCGCTCCTCCACGACTGGCACCGGGGCTGCTTTCATGGAATGGGCTTTTCCCCGGCCCGGGGTACAGGGAGGGGAATGGCTTGGGGATGATTCAAGCACATTACGTTTACTGTGCACTTTATTTCTGTTATTGCATCAGCTCCACCTCCGATCATCAGGCATTCGCTCCTGGACTTTGAGGACTTCTGCTCTAGACGTTGGCAGTATGCTGGGCTAGGACAGACTCTCAAAGGGAAACGAGAATTTAAAACAAGCGTCTTGCTTCTGATGCTCTGTAGCTGCTCTCACACACATAAACATTCCTCCCACCCAGCAGTCATCACGTAACAAGCCACCCAAATGCTCACGTGTTTTGTTCATTACTACTTGGACCTGGGTCAGAGTCACCCTCATGGGAAGGACGTTTAGGTTTTTATGAAGGGGCAAGATTTGAAGGGTCTCATAAAGACTGTCATCCCTAAAATTATTTTTTTTCCCTGATAAAAAAGAAAATTCACCCAGCTAAAATAAAAATGTGAGTTAAGATGGATGGGAGTAGGCGCGTAAATTAAGAGGCCTGGGTAAATGCCTTATTGTATCTGTCAGTAGCACCTTATCTGATTTTATTTGCCAGAATCAATTTAGCTGCTTTTCCAGGCCCTACAAAGGGCATTTGGGAGGAGAGGGTGACATTTCCTGGGTGTAAACCTTGGCCTTCCCTTGTGGCTCAGATGGTAAAGAATCTGCCTGCAATGCAGGAGACCTGGCTTCTATCCCTGGGTTGGGAAGATCCCCTGGAGAAGTGGACAGCTGCCCACTCCAGTATTCTGGCCTGGAGAATTCCACGGACTGTTCAGTCCTTGGGGTCCCAAAGAGTCAGACACGACTGAACGACTCTATTTCACAAACCTTGGGGCATGACTAAATGTCTTCCAGCAACTCGGACAATTTGTCAAATACCACTTTATACTTTGTCAATGTATGTACGTTCAGATAGCTTATTTAAATATTGTTAAAATGTTCAGCAGGTAGAAGGTTAGCTATTAATACCTCCATCTTGGGGCTGGGACACAGAAAGTGTAATTAACTTGACTGATTATCTTTCAGGGATTTACAACATTTAGATCTCCTTGTAGGTAGCAAAGAGGACATACATCTTGGCTTGATTCTTGTCCCCAAACCATGAACCATCTGTGATCTTGTCACTGAAAACAGTCAAGGAACCCAGGACAAACCAGTGAATGACTTTTCCCAGGTCGTAGATCTTTTATACACAGAAGCTTGACCTTAATGACATTTAAAACTAGAGGAAAATATAAAAAGAGTTTCATCCAAAATTTCTAGCTAATTCTTTGAATCTACAAGGTGTCTGTGGTTGGGCTACTCTAAAAATACTACTGATTCGAATAAAAATGACATGAGTGAGACTTGGCTGAGCTTATAAGCGGTTCATGTATCTACAGACTCAAAGCTGTGATTATTGGCACCACCGGGGTCAACCTCTGATTCTTTAAAACACAGTCATACTGACTGGTCCACAAAAATGACAATAAAGTCTGGTAGGGTTAAGAGCTATTTAGAAGAATGTAATAAGAACTCTACAACCAACCTGTCTTTTGATAGATCTAACTCACTCTGAGTAGCACATGCCCAGGAAAATATTTTAAAAGCAAAAAAGGCTATTTGTATGAAGATATTTCTAATGATTGCATTCATTTAAATTAAAAAAACCCTCAGTAATTGGAAACTGGATATTTTTATGTGTTACGATTGCTATCATAGATTGTTATATAGCCATTAAGTAATACTGATAAATGTAAAACCACATGGAAAAATGTTTGAATGAGACTCGAAGTGTTAAAACACAAATTGTTGTGTTTACTGATTGAACTTGTATAAAAATTTCTCTACATTAGAAAGAATCAAAAGAAAACACTATAATTAGAGTTTAAGAGGTTCTTTTTTTTTCCTATAAAATACTGATGTGTGAAATAAAAAATAAAAGACTAATTGGTAAAATGAAAAAACAAAAACTTGAGTCTGGAGTCAAGACCTTGCCAGCTGTGTAACTATGACAGCCTTATCTATGTGCATTTCAGTTTCATCTTCAAAGTACAAGTAATTAGCATCTGCCCTATAAAACTGTTGTAAAGGTTAAATGAAGGAATGATTTATACAGGGCCTGGTGTTGTTATAACAGGCTAATATTATCATAATTGATTTATCAAAAGCTGTGGCTGTGCAGGCACAGGAGGGCCTAGAGGAGCTGTCCCACCTTGAAGGTCAGGAACTGCGGTGGTAAGGAGATACCCCTCGTCCAAGATAAGGAGCAGCCGTGAAGAGACAACCCACGCCCAAGGTAAGAGAAACCCAAGTAAGATGGTAGGTGTTGCAAGAGAGCATCAGAGGGCAGACACACTGAAACCATACTCACAGAAAACTAGTCAATCTAATCACACTAGGACCAGGGCCTTGTCTAACTCAATGAAACCAAGCCATGCCTGCAGGGCAACCCAAGGCGGGCGGGTCATGGTGGAGAGGTCTGACAGAACGTGGTCCACTGGAGAAGGGAATGGCAAGCCACTTCAGTATTCTTGCCTTGAGAACCCCATGAACAGTATGAAAAGGCAAAATGATAGGATATCAAAAGAGAATCTCCCCAGGTCGTTAGGTGCCCAATATGCTACTGGAGATCAGTGGAGAAATAACTCCAGAAAGAATGAAGGGATGGAGCCAAAGCAAAAACAATACCCAGTTGTGCATGTGACTGGTGATAGAAGCAAGATCCGATGCTGTAAAGAACAATATTGCATAGGAACCTGGAATGTCAGGTCCATGAATCAAGGCAAATTGGAAGTGGTCAAACAAGAGATGGCAAGGGTGAACGTCGACATTCTAGGAATCAGCGAACTAAAATGGACTGGAATGGGTGAATTTAACTCAGATGACCATTATATCTACTACTGCGGGCAGGAATCCCTCAGAAGAAATGGAGTAGCCATCATGGTCAACAAAAGAGTCCGAAATGCAGTACTTGGATGCAATCTCAAAAACGACAGAATGATCTCTGTTCGTTTCCAAGGCAAACCATTCAATATCACAGTTATCCAAGTCTATGCCCCAACCAGTAATGCTGAAGAAGCTGAAGTTGAACGGTTTTATGAAGACCTACAAGACCTTGTAGAACTAACACCCAAAAAAGATGTCCTTTTCATTATAGGGGACTGGAATGCTAAAGTAGGAAGTCAAGAAACACCTGGAGTAACAGGCAAATTTGGCCTTGGAATGCGGAATGAAGCAGGGCAAAGACTAATAGAGTTTTGCCAAGAAAATGCACTGGTCATAGCAAACACCCTCTTCCAGCAACACAAGAGAAGACTCTACACATGGACATCACCAGATGGTCAACACCGAAATCAGATTGATTATATTCTTTGCAGCCAAAGATGGAGAAGCTCTATACAGTCAACAAAAACAAGACCAGGAGCTGACTGTGGCTCAGATCATGAACTCCTTATTTCCAAATTCAGACTTAAATTGAAGAAAGTAGGGAAAACCGCTAGACCATTCAGGTATGACCTAAATCAAATCCCTTATGATTATACAGTGGAAGTGAGAAATAGATTTAAGGGCCTAGATCTGATAGACAGAGTTCCTGATGAACTATGGAATGAGGTTCGTGACATTGTACAGGAGACAGGGATCAAGACCATCCCCATGGAAAAGAAATGCAAAAAAGCAAAATGGCTGTCTGGAGAAGCCTTACAAATAGCACTGAAAAGAAGAGAGGCGAAAAGCAAAGGAGAAAAGAAAAGATATAAGCATCTGAATGCAGAGTTCCAAAGAATAGCAAGAAGAGATAAGAAAGCCTTCTTCAGCAATCAATGCAAAGAGATAGAGGAAAACAACAGAATGGGAAAGACTAGAGATCTCTTCAAGAGAATTGGAGATACCAAGGGAACATTTCATGCAAAGATGGGCTCGATAAAGGATAGAAATGGTATGGACCTAACAGAAGCAGAAGATATTAAGAAGAGGTGGCAAGAATACACAGAAGAACTGTACAGAAAAGATCTTCACGACCCAGATAATCATGAGGATGTGATCACTAATCTAGAGCCAGACATCTTGGAATGTGAAGTCAAGTGGGCCTTAGAAAGCATCACTAAGAACAAAGCTAGTGGAGGTGATGGAATTCCAGTTGAGCTGTTTCAAATCCTGGAAGATGATGCTGTGAAAGTGCTGCACTCAATATGCCAGCAAATTTGGAAAACTCAGCAGTGGCCACAGGACTGGAAAAGGTCAGTTTTCATTCCAATTCCAAAGAAAGGCAATGCCAAAGAATGCTCAAACTACCGCACAATTGCACTCATCTCACACGCTAGTAAAGTAATGCTCAAAATTCTCCAAGCCAGGCTTCAGCAATATGTGAACCGTGAACTCCCTGATGTTCAAGCTGGTTTTAGAACAGGCAGAGGAACCAGAGATCAAATTGCCAACATCCGCTGGATCATGGAAAAAGCAAGAGAGTTCCAGAAAAACATCTATTTCTGCTTTATTGACTATGCCAAAGCCTTTGACTGTGTGGATCACAATAAACTGTGGAAAATTCTGAAAGAGATGGGAATACCAGACCACCTAACCTGCCTCTTGAGAAATCTGTATGCAGGTCAGGAAGCAACAGTTAGAACTGGACATGGAACAACAGACTGGTTCCAAATAGGAAAAGGAGTACGTCAAGGCTGTATATTGTCTCCCTGCTTATTTAACTTATATGCAGAGTACATCATGAGAAACGCTGGACTGGAAGAAACACAAGCTGGAATCAAGATTGCCGGGAGAAATATCAATAACCTCAGATATGCTGATGACACCACCCTTATGGCAGAAAGTGAGGAGGAGCTAAAAAGCCTCTTGATGAAAGTGAAGGAGGAGAGTGAAAAAGTTGGCTTAAAGCTCAACATTCAGAAAACGAAGATCATGGCATCCGGTCCCATCACTTCATGGGAAATAGATGGGGAAACAGTGGAAACAGTGTCAGACTTTATTTTTTGGGGCTCCAAAATCACTGCAGATGGTGACTGCAGCCATGAAATTAAAAGACGCTTACTCCTTGGAAGAAAAGTTATGACCAACCTGGATAGTATATTCAAAAGCAGAGACATTACTTTGCCGACTAAGGTCCGCCTAGTCAAGGCTATGGTTTTTCCTGTGGTCATGTATGGATGTGAAAGTTGGACTGTGAAGAAAGCTGAGCGCCGAAGAATTGATGCTTTTGAACTGTGGTGTTGGAGAAGACTCTTGAGAGTCCCTTGGACTGCAAGGAGATCCAACCAGTCCATTCTGAAGGAGATCAGCCCTGGGATTTCTTTGGAAGGAATGATGCTAAAGCTGAAACTCCAGTACTTTGGCCACCTCATGCGAAGAGTTGACTCATTGGAAAAGACTCTGATGCTGGGAGGGGTTGGGGGCAGGAGGAGAAGGGGACGACAGAGGATGAGATGGCTGGATGGCATCACGGACTCAATGGACGTGAGTCTGAGTGAACTCCGGGAGTTGGTGATAGACAGGGAGGCCTGGCGTGTTGCAGTTCATGGGGTTGCAAAGAGTCGGACACGACTGAGTGACTGAACTGAACTGAACTGAATCCCTTAGGGCTAAATCACTGAACAGCTGTCACAAAACCACCCTCTTCTTTTCTGCTCTGGTCTGGTGATTACAGAAGCAGCCTGGATTCCAGAACCTCACATGGTAGACAGCTGCCTAGAAACTCACCCAGATCCACATCAGATTTTATATGAGCAAAAATAAACCTTTTCTAGGTTAAGCCACCACCATTTGAGGCTTATTTGTTAAAGAAATTTAACTCAGAGACACATGACTACCACACTAATGAAACTGAGGACAGTTTTGGTTGCATCGAGCACTTTACACTCAACTTGAATCATTACTGGAATAGAACTTGACCTTATTCAATATTTTAATGCATAATTGTGGGCAGAAAGAAAAAAAGAATCATTGTCCCACTGTCTTGCTTTTCAGAGTGAAAGTGAAAAGTGAAAGTGTTAGTCACTAGCCGTGTCTGACTCTTTGTGACCCCATGAACCATAGCTCTCCAGGCTCCTCTGTCCATGGGATTTTCCAAGCAAGAATATTGGCATGGGTAGCCATTCCCTTCTCCAGGGGATCTTCCCAACCCATGCATCAAACTCAGGTCTCCTGCATTGTAAGCAGATCAGATTCTTTAGCATCTGAGCCACCAGGGAAGCCCCAATTATGTCCAGTTATGTCAAATACACTAGTTCCAGACTCATGGTTTGTTTTCAAAAGTCAGAGTCTAGAAATTTGGACTAAAGTATTTTGTGATATGTAATCCTTCAACCACCAACACATATTTAAATAATGTGTAGCAAATCTTGAAAGTCCCTTGAAATTCTCACTGACTCAAAATGCCCTAACTGCAGATCCTAGACAATCTGCTGCTGAGACTTCAGGGTCTTTTGCTACAAGAAAACTCCTGGATTAATTAGTTATGAGTTCCAAGATGTATTTCTGTCCCTGTTGAGTTGGAAGGAATTCTCAAAGCTTGCTCTCTTGCAGCCAGTTTCATTTGTTATGGGTGATAGAGGATTTCTTCAGTTCAGTTCAGTTCAGTCGCTCAGTCGTGTCCGACTCTTTGCGACCCCATGAATCGCAGCACGCCAGGCCTCCCTGTCCATCACCAACTCCCGGAGTTCACTCAGACTCACATTCATCGAGTCAGTGATGCCATCCAGCCATCTTATCCTCTGTCATCCCCTTCTCCTCCTGCCCCCAATCCCTCCCAGCAGCAGAGTCTTTTCCAATGAGTCAACTCTTCTCATGAGGTGGCCAAAGTACTGGAGTTTCAGCTTTAGCATCATTCCTTTCAAAGAAATCCCAGGGCTGATCTTCTTCAGAATGGAGTGGTTGGATCTCCTTGCAGTCCAAGGGCCTCTCAAGAGTCTTCTCCAACACCACAGTTCGAAAGCATCAATTCTTCAGCGCTCAGCCTTCTTCACAGTCCAACTCTCACATCCGTGCATGACCACAGGAAAAACCATAGCCTTGACTAGGCAGACCTTAGTCGGCAAAGTAATGTCTCTGCTTTTCAATATGCTATCTAAGTTGGTCATAACTTTTCTTCTAAGGCTGTGTATATATATGTTTTCTCTCGTTTCAGGTTCTCCAAGAAGGAGGGTCACATGGCTCTTGAATCCTGTGCACACCAGTACACACGTAGCAACTAGTACCAGAATGTAGGAGGCAATGTAAGAATGAATTCATCAGTGAATAAATCAATGATTTCTTACTTTTATGTGCTGGGAAAGAGGGAGAATATACAGCATAGTCTGGGAGATTTTAAGGTTCTTGTAAAGACTAGTTCAATGTAGGGTCTTATTTTGATCCTTTATAAGAAACAAAAAATAGTAGGGAACTTCTCTAGACTATCCTGAACCTTGGGGCCGCAGCCAAAACAATTTCTACTTGATACTTTAGGACCACACACATTCGTGTTACATAATGGGGTCTTAAGGAGTTGACCTGTCTACCCTCGAAATGATCATTACCGTTCTTGTGACTAGATGCATAACCCCTCAGTTCTCTTCATTGTGAAGTTATCGGATACTTTTCTACTCTGAACCCAAACAGGATATTGCTCAGTTGATTCCCTTCGTCTTCACTTGCACTAAATTGGGAGAACAAGGCCCCGCGATGAATGGCAGGGCGTGAATAAGTCTGATTATCTGGATAGAAACTCAAAACAAACAAAAAGAAAGTCAAGACTTAGATCAAAATTCTATGGTGCTGCCAGCCTTCCAAATTTTTGCAGATGTTACAAAAACCAAAGACAGATCATCTTTATTATCCTAAGGAATAATTAGGATCATTTCGTTGTCGTGAAGAACTTTAAATGCCATAATCTGTATCTTTACTAAAGTCTGTATCTTCATAGTTGGATCTTAAACACAGAGGTAAAGAATCTGACACCCTAAAAGGCAGCTAAGAGAGATGCTGGGTTTGGCTGAGAACTTTACCTTCCCATAGAAGAATAAACTTGTCTTCTAAGCCAAGTATAATGCTAAAGATTTCCCACTGTCCCTAAGCCTTTACAGCTCCTGCAGAGATTGACACTAATCTCTTGGGTTCCGTAGATCCCTGCCCAGAAGCAAGGGCCAGATTGTGGCATACGCCTCATCACTGTTATTCCTCCTCAGAGCTCAGACTTGCCTGCAGGAATCTCTGTTAAGTTAAAGCTCTTCTTCAGCAGTTTGGCATCTCGTTCTGTTTTATTTAGAGTGAGGCATTCCCCTCTCAGAGCTTGGACACCAGAAGTGTTGCACAACCAACAAGTAAATTTACATCTTCAGCAGTGGTTGGTAGCCCTTAGAAATGTCAAAGCAGGAAAAGCGAAAAGCCTTTATTAGTCATTGTTTAGTAGCTCTTTCATGCATTGGAGAAGGAAATGGCAACCCACTCCAGTATTCTTGCCTGGAGAATCCCAGGGATGGGGGAGCCTTGTGGGCTGCCGTCTATGGGGTCACACAGAGTCGGACACGACTGAAGTGATTTAGCAGCAGCAGCAGCAGTAGCTTTTCAAGAGTCAACTTGATACTTTTCACTGGTACTTTCCCTTGATGATGTCATTCTCTTTCTCTATTGTTTTAAAAATTGTTCCTAAGTACCCCTGAAAGGGCTTCTCCCAGGAGGTGCTAGTGGTAAAGAATTCACCTGCCAAGGCAGGATAAGCAAGTTTCCATTCTTGGGTCAGGAAGATTCTCTAGAGGAGGAAATGGCAACATACTCCAGTATTGTTGCCTGAAAACTCCATGGACAGGAGGAGCCGGGCGGGCTACAGCCTGTGGGATTGCAAAGAGTCGGATGCGGCTGAGCACAGAGCATGAGTACCCCCGGAAATGACACAGCATTGTAAATCACCTGTGCGCAAGTAAAATCTTTAACAAATGAAAAAGCTATAAAACATAGTTCCTAGGGTGTTATGTGGGTGTTATACTCTGTGATACTCTTGTTACACCAGAAGGCAACAGCCAGAATAATTTCTCTTCTGAAATAAGATCACTAGTGCTATTTTTATATAAAGAAAATGAATATTAAGTAATACAATATCTAGTTACCTAAAGGGTTGAGAGATTGGATCAAACATATGATTATTTTGATGCAAGTCCCTTGAAATTTTATGTGATAAAGGCAAAATCTGGGGCTAACAGAGTACTTCTTTATTTTTCAGATATTCTGAAGTTTTGTAGATACAGTAAAATACTCATTTAAAAATAATGTAAAATCTACGTATATCACAATATGTAATCTTTTCCAGGTGCTCTTGCATTACTCTTTTATTCTAAAAGGGGGCAGAGCACATATTGGAAAGAATGACGTAGCCCAAGGACACAACCCAAACCGGTTAGAGCCAGAGGGGGCAAAGGCGGCAGACAAGTTGAGTTCCCGTAGACCTTGAGCCTCAGTATGTGATCACTGTAACACGTCAGCAACTAAGGCACCGGGACGCTTCCAAAGCCTACTGCTACTGCTGCTGCTGCTGCTAAGTCGCTTCAGTCATGTCCGACTCTGTGCGACCCCATCAACGGCAGCTCACCAGGCTCCACCGTCCCTGGGATTCTCCAGGCAAGAACACTGGAGTGGATTGCCATTTCCTTCTCCCAATGCATTAAAGTGAAAAGTGAAAGTGAAGTCGTTCAGTCGTGTCCGACTCTTAGCGACCCCATGGACTGCAGCCCACCAGGCTCCTCCATCCATGGGATTTTCCAGGCAAGAGTACTGGAGTGGGGTGCCATTGCCCCAAAAGTGGGTGATGTTCCAATTTCTGGAAATTCCTGCCCCTTCCCACAAATAGTTGGAATAATCCTCCCACTTATTAGCCTATGAAATTACCCAGTTCATAAAAACTAACCACACCATATTTCAGGGTCACTCCTACCTTCTGAGATGGCCCATATGCTGTCTATGGAACGTGTTTCTCTCCAAATAAACCCACTTCTTCCCTGGTGGCTCAGACAATAAAGTGTCTGCCAACAATGCAGGAGACCCAGGTTCAATCCCTGGGTCGGGAAGATGTCTTGGAGAAGGAAATGGCAACCCACTCCAGTATTCGTGCCTGGAGAATCCCAAGGACGGAGGAGCCTGGTGGGCTACAGTCCACGGGGTCACAAAGAGTCGGACACGACTGAGTGACTTCACTTTCACTTTTCCAGTGTCTTAAGACTCCATGCTCCCAATGCAGGGGGCCTGGGTTCAATCCCTGCCTGGGAAACTAGGTCCCACATGTCACAGCTGAAGTTCCCATGGTGCCCCAACTGAGACCTGGTGCAATAAAAAAAAAAAAAAAATGTAATGTAAAATGTATGTAAAATATACAAATATTACAATATGTAATGTTTTCCAGATACTTTTGCATTACTATTTTATTCTAACAGTATTTTGTGAGCTCGAGATTATTTGTGTTTTACAGATGAATTAATAGACACTCACCCAGGTTAAGTCATGCACAGTGCTTGAGACAGGGCTGAAATCCAGGTTTCATACCTAGAAGTCCCTTTTCTTTTGTTTCTGCACAGCACATTGCTTGGTACTGAATCTTACAAAAGTCTTAAGAACAACAGTCTTAACACAGAAAAGCCTCATCTTCTGAGCCTCAGTGGTACAATGCCAGGGGGAGGTTTCTTTTATTATATTAGGCTACCCTTGTGGCTCAGCTGGTAAAGAATCCGCTTGCAATGCGGGAGACCTGGGTTTGATCCCTGGGTTGGGGAGATCCCCTGGAGAAGGGAAAGGCTCCCCACTCCAGGATTCTGGCCTGGAGAATTCCAGGGACTATAGTCCATGGGGTCGCAAAGAGTCGGACACGACTGAGCGACTTTCACTCTTTCTTTTCTAGTGAAACAACCTGTTGCCCTAGACGGCAGGGTGAACCTTTGTTGATTTTTCCCTCTCCCCTGTCTTCCTGCTGCTTGGCCTCAGACTTGGCTGCTGTCGAGGGAACTCCCTTCAGCACAAGGTGAACAAAGCCTCAGCCTTTTGACCCAACAGGAGAACCTCAGGAACTGGAAGCACCAGGGAGATTCTGGAGAAGGAGGGTCCTAGGGAAATAACCGGATAGGGTTGTTTATGAACTCCCAAGCTCACTCTTGAGCCACAGATGAGTGGAAATGATTCTACACAGCAAGACTTCGAGAACTGAACTAAGAGATTAAATTGCTTTTCAGGTGCCAGACTGGCCACAGGGTGCTGGAACGCATGTGGAATGCATCTGAATATCCCATTTTTGCTTTGAAATATCCCTTCTCGCGGAAAATGGAACTGACGTTGAGACCACAACATGAAGGGGTGGTGGAGGTAAGAGAATCTCCTGCCCTTTGACTCTAATAACCAGAGAAATTGCAGCAACTTGGGGTGATAGGAACTATGCCAGAGAAACGGGATGGGGGGACAGATGGTCAAGATTTGGGGAGAGCTGTGAACGCTGCTGATGCCCCAGCTGGACCACTTTCTCGGGCGGTGGATCTTAAACTTTATTAAAGTATCAGGATCACTTGGAAGGCTTGTGAAAACTCAGGTTGCTGAACTCCGCCTTCTCGTTTCTGACTGAGTCGATCTGGGGTGGGGCCCGAGAGTTTCCATTTGTAACGGCTTTCGAGGTGACACGGATGCTCGTGGCCGTGGATGCTCATGGCCATGGATGCTCGTGGCCGTGGAAATGCACTTCAAGGGCCACTGTGTCAAGGAGCATTGCAAAGGGACCAGCTTGGTTCCAGGCGCATATTATCAATTGGAATAAGAGAGACGCCAGATAGAATCCTGTATGATTTAACATTTCCGTCTAGCAGTTAGGTGTTCAGTGTTATACACACACACACACACACAGAGTTTAGGCCCTAACCCAAGCTCAAGAGACTTCCCTGGTGGTCAGTGATCATGCATCCGCCAGCCAGGGCAGGGGCGTCAGTTCGATCTCTGGTCCGGGATCTAAGACCCCACATGCTGTGGAGCAACTACGCTCGGGCCCCACGCCTGGGCCCGCAGCCTGGAACCCTGGGCAGCAGAGAAGCCTCCGCAAGGAGAAGCCCGTAGACAGCTAGAGAGTAGCCCCCACTCAGGGCAACTAGAGAAAGTCCGCGGGTGGTTACAAAGACCCAGTTCACCCAAAAATGAACAGATAAACGAACAAATAAGGAGTAATACAGATATGTAAAAAACCCACAAAACAAAAATAAATAAATAAGAAATAACACATATATGTAAAAAAAGACCCAAAACGAAAATAAACAAATAAGAAATAATCAGTTCAGTTCAGTCGCTCAGTCGTGTCCGACTCTTTGCGACCCCATGAATCGCAGCACGCCAGGCCTCCCTGTCCATC
>SJYX01008553.1:507768-522629 GCA_006410675.1 Oreotragus oreotragus | reverse complement strand
GGTGGTGTCATCTGCATATCTGAGGTTATTGATATTTCTCCCGACAATCTTGATTCCAGCTTGTGTTTCTTCCATTCCAGCGTTTCTCATGATGTACTCTGCATATAAGTTAAATAAGCAGGGAGACAATATACAGCCTTGACGTACTCCTTTTCCTATTTGGAACCAGTCTGTTGTTCCATGTCCAGTTCTAACTGTTTATTCCTGACCTGCATACAGATTTCTCAAGAGGCAGGTCAGGTGGTCTGGTATTCCCATCTCTTCCAGAATTTTCCACAGTTTATTGTGATCCACACAGTCAAAGGCTTTGGCATAGTCAATCAAGCAGAAATAGATGTTTTTCTGGAACTCTCTTGCTTTTTCCATGATCCAGCGGATGTTGGCAATTTGATCTTATATGTAAAAAAAGGAAAAAACAAAAATAAATAACAAAGAAAAAATAATACATATATGTAAAAAAAAAACCAAAACAAAAATAAATAAATAAACACATAAGAAATGATACATATATGTAAAAGCACTCTGACCCTACCCCCAGGAGCAGCCCCTTCTTTCTGCTCCCCCTTCTCCCCCTAACACTCACTCCTCACTGTCCCCCTTTCCTCCTTTGGGAGCTGTTGCATCAAGTGTGCAAAGAATGGCTGTGTCTCCCCGACCTCACGAACAGCTCCTTCCATCTCCCCCACCTCCTCTCCTTCCCTTCCCTCGTCCCTTTCCCTGTCTCTCCACTCTACTTCCGCTTTATCTTAGATATACTTACATAGCATAGTTGGAATTTCCATGAGAAGAGTTCCAATTCTTAGCACAGTAGTGACTCAGAGGAGGTCAGAGAGACTTTCTTCAAATAATTATTAAAATTGCAATTATATAAAATGGCAAGATCGGACACCTGGTTCCATCGCCTATAGATACTCATAATATTTTTCGGCTCACTTCTCAGCCATACATTGCTGAATTTTCCAGGTGAAGACCGGGTCTAGGTGGGGTTCACTGATTCAGTTCCAGTTTTTGTAAACTGAACGTACAACATATATCCATTAAGATAGATGGGTGTCTAGAAAATCAAATGAAAGAGCACTTTATTCTCAGCAAAGCCCACCCACCTAGCACTAGGTGTGGCTCCTGCACAAGCTGGCCTCTGTACTTTTTTGTTCTTGGGATTTGGGAAGAAAGAAACAGAACTTGAGAAAGATAACAGATGAGCTAGTTTCAGCAAGTTCCATGAGAAACAGGAAAGAATCCTTTTGAATGTCAAAAGACAATTACATTTACAATCTTTCTGACATCAGGAAGAAAAGAATGAGCTTGTTCTAATTCTTTTCATAATTTTCCTTTTTAGAAAAATATCCATAAATAAAACTTTCTCAACCTACCCATATAAATAGCGTATCTGAACCTAATTATCAGAAATAATGGAGCAGTCTTAGGAACAAAAAAATGTCCATTATTTGTATTATTAAAAAACTGGACACACCTAAAACGTTCAGTCTGGGTGGAATGGTTTGGCTCTGTATTAACCAGCTCTTGCTTCGAAGATGTTGTGTAGCAAACCAATCCCAAACCCAGTGACTTATAAGCGTGAATTTACTTATTTACTTAAAAAAATTGTGCAGGTGGCTGTGGGCCAGTGCAGGTTGCTCTGATTCAAGCTGCAGGTGGGACAGACTTGTCTTCAAACTGTGTTTCGTCTTCTGCACATGTGTTGTTTTCGGTCCAAGCTGAAGGGTCATACTTCCTGGAGCATGGTTTTCTCATTGTGGTACAGGAGGGTAAGGGGATTAGTCAGACCAAGTCAGCGTGTCTGAAATCTGTGCTCCATCGTGTGTGCTAACCTTCCACTGGCCAGAGAGAGTCACATGACCAAGCCCAGCATCCAGGGAGCCTGCCAGCTTACCCTGCCCAGTCCAGGGTCCCAGTCCAGGGTGCAGCCAGGTCATGTGGCAGAAGGAGCCAGTACAGAGCCGAGAATGACAGTCTGTGCCTAGGACACACCCCAACAGTCACATAACAAGAGGTGGTGTGGTTGAGAAAGCTCAGCTGATACGTCGTGTCCAACTCTCTGTGACCCCGTGGACTGTAGCCCACCAGGTTTCTCTGTCCATGAAATTTCCCAGGCAAGAGTACTGGAGTGGGTTGCCATTTCTTCCTCCAGGGATCTTCCTGATCTGGAGATCGAATCCACTGTCTCCTGCATTGCAGGTGAATTCTTTACCATTGCACCACCTGATAAGCCCACATGATGAGATATTTTTCTTAAAAAAAAAACAAAAAACAAACAAAAAAAAAAACCCACAACTTTTTCTTGTGGCTAATGTCAAAATGCTGAAGCTGAAACTCCAATTCTTTGGCCACCTGATGCGAAGAGCTGACTCACTGGAAAAGATCCTCGTGCTGGGAAAGATTGAGGGCAGGAGGAGAAGGGGATGGCAGAGGATGAGATGGCTGGATGGCATTGCTGACTTAATGGACATGAGTTTGAGTAAACTCTGGGAGTTGGTGATGGACAGGGAGGCCTGGCGTGCTGCAGTCCATGGGGTCACAAAGAGTCGGACACGACTGAACTGAACTGAACTGAATGTCAAAATATGCAAATAGCAAGAGGAGTCCAGGGAACCGCTAGGTGCCCTCATTCAGCCCCAGCAGTCATCAACACTGGCTCCCCTTCCTTTATCTGAATTTCCAGTCACCCACCCCCCACCCCAGGTGGGTTATTTTAACTCCTAGATATCATATACTATAGGATCTATGTGTAAGAGAATTTTTTTTTCCCTTTTTTTTTTGTATTTATTTATTTTTTTACACGAACTCCCAAACATGAACCCCCCTCCCACCTCCCACCCCACATCTTCCCTCCAGATCATCCCCATACACCAGCCCCAAGCAGAGAATTTTTTTAAAAAAGCATTGGCCATGATCTCTTGAACAATAATTTCTTAAGAACATGATAGAATCTTAGTCATAAAAAACTATGTCAATCATAGGTTTGAACGACGCAGGAAATGAACATAACTCACGAAAGAGGATAATGTATTATTGCAGGTACATTAAAAGCATGTTATATAAGAGATCAAGTGAAAATTTAACAAAATGCTAATAATAGTTGTTCTTTAGTAGTGGGAATAAAGGTGAATTTTAAGAACTTTTAATTTCTATCCACTTATGCACTTTCTTTAATACTTATGGATTAGTTTTATAATGATGACATATTTCAGTTCAAACATTTTAAATTCCTGGGCAAGGCAGCTTACCTGTTTGGATATGCAGTCTTCCCTAATAGTCCTGTATCTAGCTTACTGAAAAGGAAGCACAGAAAAGTAGAAAGAGGAATACACTTGCCACCACTCAGACCCTCAGAACCCAGGCGGACTCCCCAAATAAGGGTAACGTGAGAGCGAGCTAGAAACACTTTGTTCTTGAGGATCATGTACATGTGAGAACATTTTGTAAATGGAAACTTGCTATACAGTTGGGAGATATTACTACTATTTCTGAGACCAGATTCCAAGCTAGAACCCGAAGGCCGATAAGCATGATAGTACGCTTTAGACGGCAGGCTCTGAGAAATTGTCTTATTCCTTCATTTCATGTGGCCAGTTGGAAAGATGGGCTGATGGCGGGATGGGCTAGGGTTCCAGGTCTGGTGTTGTTACTGGTGAGTGCTGGAACCTTCTAAGAGTCCTGCCCACTTTTTTTTTTTTTTTTTTGTAAAAATTAGAAGTTTGGATTAGATAATGTTCAAGGGTTTGAGCATTTGCTTCCAGTCATTAGGTTGATTTGTTTACCATCTGCTGGGTTGATATTCACACAAATCTGTGCAAATATGGTGAGAGGGAATGGACAAATTAAAACATGGAATCCAAGTTTTCATAAAGCAGATGTAGATTATGGAGTTTCATATTTAGAACCACACAGTACACCGAAACATCATTTATTTGGGAAGTTGTGAGCTGCCTTCAGCGTGAGCTGGACTTAATCAGGGCACTTAAGTTGACAGACTGTGCCTGCCCCTTACTAGCTGAGTGACCTTGGGCAAATCCCTGAAGTGTCTTGATGATCCATTTCTCAGTCTGACAAATATACATTATAATGTTTGTTTCATAGGGATTCTGTTAAGAGGATAAAGATGGTAATATTCTTGAAAGAGCTATGCATGTGGAAAAGTACTGTACACACGCAAGATTTCTACTCTGACGGTCAGGGGGGTAAGGCATCTGAAAATACAGCATGTCCTGTTCTCACTGATCTTAACGAGTGAAGGTGGTAAAGGGAGTAACCAAAGGCCATGGGTATTTTTTTTTAAGTAAACAAAAGAAATAATTAGTTTCAAAAGCTTACAAGAACCAGAAATGGGAGTTGGAGTTTGAATGTTGACACAGGAGCAAGAGATTTGTCAGGAGACCAGGGCTTCAGCTCAGTAATTACCACTCCCTGGATTATCACCCCGAGTCTTACTAAACACAGTTAGAACCCTTAGAGATATGTATAAGGGCAAGCTACAGTAATTCTCCCGGGACACTGTGTGACCTCAAGACATAAGTATCAGACTCAAGAAAAAAGTTGAATGTGTATCACCTTAACGAAGAGAACTCTTGATAGTGACTGGGAACAAAAGATTCAGCACGCATCTAAATAAACACACCAGCTCTCAAATACTGGGCTCAGTGGTGCAGAGACGCTTTCTCGTTTTGTGCATTGGCACAACTCTCTTAAGACTGCATGGTTTATATTCTTTTCTCTCTTCCTCATGTCTTACAAAGCCTTAGTATTCTGGTTATTTTATTCCTCGTAATCTTGATGTCTTGGGAAAATATAATTTTTTTTTCCTCTGATGGTAAAATAAGCAATTCTGTTAGTTCCTCCCGGCAGTCCAAATGTCCATCTCTCTTTTGGAGTGTGCTCCCCTAATTATCTTCCTAGAAAACTCCAGCTCATCTTTCCCCAGGCACTCCAGTGCCACATGCTCTGTGAGGGCTCATGTGGCTGACCCAGCGTCTCACAGTGCTTCCTGTGTGTCTCAGTTTAGCCCTGTTGCGTCAGATCACAGTGATTTCTTACCATGTTTGTTACCCTCTCTGGCCTGTTAGTTCCTTAAAGAGAGGAACATGTCTTTTTCCATCTTTAGGTCTCACGCTCTCACACTTTGTCTGATGTTGAATATGGGATGACATCAGAAGAGAGGATGGAAGAACCCAGTGGCTGAACACGTGGTCTAATTTTTTAAGACTATTTGGCTGCTCCAGCTCTTAGGTGGGGCACACAGAATCTTTGATCTTTGTTGCGGCAGGCCAGGGATCAAGCCCTCTGCATTGCGGGTGTGGAGTCCCACCTAGCCTAATTTTTGACCTGCATCTCTTCGCTGAAATGGATGGATGCTCAAAAGACAGGGCTAAGAAAAGAAATCTCTTGAGTAGTCTTCATCTCTCTTCTTGCTTCCTTCGTGGTAAAGAATCCATCTGCCAATGAAAGAGACCTGGGTTCCATCCCTGGGTCAGAAAGATCCCCTGGAGAAAGAAATGGCCACCCACTCCAGGATTCTTGAGTGGAGAGTCCCACGGCCAGAGAAGCCTGGCTACCGTCCGTGGAGCTGCAAGGAGTCAGGCACAGCTGAGCGAGTAAACCACAGGAAGAGCCATCCCCCGTTACTCCAGTCCTTCCTTCCTTTTATCTTTCCCCGCTTCTTGCTTGTAGTAAGTAAAATGTTCATTGTCAAAAAATAAAGCAATACATGGATTATGACCTAAAGGACAAGATAAATAATCATGATTAGATGCTGATATAAACACATAATTGAATAAAATTAAAGTGGGAGAGCAGACAAATCTCCCAAACAGTAGATACTTCCCTCTCAATCTGGGAGAGCATGACTCTGTATTATATGGACATGAGTCTGAGCAAACTCTGGGAGACGGTGGAGGACAGGGAAGCCTGGGGTGCTGCCGCCCGTGGGGTCGCAGAGAGTCAGACATGAGTCAGTGACAAGAGCAACAAACTCTATATTCCTCACGCGTGGAAGTAAGTGGTGGTTCCTTCCCAGAAAACCAGTGCGGAAAGGGAGGAAAGGGTGCGCGCTCGCTGGAGAGCCTGACAGACGCAGCCTCCATCCGGCGATCACGGTCAACGTCAACGAGGAAGCCGTGTTTTCAGTGTGTGCCCTTGACGCGACGTGGGTAGAATGATGCTTCACCTGCGTGCCTTTCTCCCCCAAACTCAGAACCCTTTGTCTCACTGTCAGAGAAATTCAGTCTGAAGGAAATTCTACAAAATACCTGATCAGAACGTCTCAAAACTGCCAAGGTTAAAAAAATAAGTAAAGTCCAAGAAACCTACAGCCAAGAAGAACCTCAAGGGACACGACAACTGAGTGTTATGTGGTATCAGTGGATGGGATACTTGAACAGAAAAAAGGTAATATGTGAATAAAGTATGAAATTTAGTTCTTAAGAAATGTATCAGTATTGGTTAATTAGTAACGACAAATGTGCTTTAATAACATTAACAATAGGGGAAACTGAGGGCAGTGTGTAGACACTCCCAGTCTTTTCTAAAACAGATATGCCCCTGGGACTTCCCTGGTGGCGCCGTGGCTAAGACTCCAAGCTCCCAGGGCCGGGGGCCCAGGCTGGACCCTTGGTCAGGGGACGGGATCCCACATTCTGCAACAGAGTTTGCACATCACAATTAAAGGTCCCACATGCCACAACTATGACTGCATGGCCAAATAAAGAAATATTTACTTAGAAAATAAAACAAATATTCCCCAGCTTATGTTACCATGTTGATCGCCTTTACGGAAATTATTGCAGCCTATAATTGTCTTTTCTGATGTTTGACTGAAGTGACTTAGCAGCAGCAGCAGCAGCAGCACCAGAGTTTATTAGCAGGCTGACACAAACACGTAAAGTAGGCAAAGACTGTGTTCACTGCATCTTTGATTTCCTTACTTCTCTATATACCATGGAACCCTGGTTAGAATTTAGAGCCACGGCTTCCTCCTAGAGCTCAGTAAGACCTTGCATATAGGCCTGTTTCTTAACAGCACCTTTTCTTGTTTGTTTGTTTGTTTTTGTTTGAGCAGAGAAAGGTTTATTTCAGGACCAAGCAAGGAGAACAAGTGGCTTGTGCTCAAAAACCCAGCTCCTCCTAAGAGCATCTTACATCACCCTTAACCTTAGTCAATGGATCAGCACTGTACAGAGATTCCTCTTAAGAACATCTTGCTGCTGCTGCTGCTACTAAGTCGCTTCAGTCGTGTCCGACTCTGTGTGATCCCATAGACCGCAGCCCACCAGGCCTCCCCATCCCTGGGATTCTCCAGGCAAGAACACTGGAGTGGGATGCCATTTCCTTCTCCAATGTATGAAAGTGAAAAGTGAAAGTGAAGTCTCCTAGAGACCCCATGGACTGCAGCCCACCAGGCTCCTCCGTCCATAGGATTTTCCAGGCAAGAGTACTGGAGTAGGGTGCCATTGCCTTCTCCATAAGAGCATCTTACATCACCCTTAACCTTAACCTTAGTCAACGGATCGGCACTGTATAGAGACTCCTCCCAAGAGCATCTTACGTCACCCTTAACCCGAGTCAGCGGACCGCACGGCACAGAGTCCAGGTTGAAGAACTCTCGTCTTCTTTGTTCCCTTCCTGTCTTTCCCGTGAGATCGGAATCTCCACGAGGGGACCATCTTCTCTGTCCATGCTCTGCTGCATTCTCAGTATGTTCCAGGTTGCCATATGTCGAAGATGCTCAGTTAGCGACCGCTGAATGAAGGAAGGAAGGAAATCTGGTGGTTATAACCTAGACCTGTAGGATCATTGCAACTGGAGCAGAATTACATTACTTTTAGATAGAAGACACTTTATGCCTTCCCTAAGGAGAGGCAGTAGACAACATGCCTTCGACCTGGGCTCCGTTTCCCTCCTTCCCTCCCTCTCACCTTCCCTTATCTCTTTTCTTCCTCCCTCTCTCCCTTGCCCACTTCCCATTCTCCCTCCCTCCCTTCTTTTTCTTCCTTTCCTCCTCCATTCTTTCTTTCAATAATAAAAATAATAATATCCCCAAGCGTCCCGTGAGGTGTGAATAACATGACATCGCCTGGCGTTGTGTGGTGACGTACGTTGCTAGGAAGTCACTTCCAGGAGACTCAGACTTTATTGGAAAGTTGTCACTGAACCAGAAGCACCTGGCTCTTAAGGATAAAGAAAGGCTGTTTCTGTGCACAGCGGGGGGCTTCCCCCACCCGGGGATCCCTGAAGACAAGGATGACAAAGAGGCTGGGTGCTCTGAAAGAGGGTCACAGAGGAAGGGCTGGGTATTAGGCCCTAAGCACAGCGCGTCTTCCTATGTCTTTAATCAAGAGCGGTGGCGGAGAGCTAAGGAAGACTGTGTTTCTTATGGTCTGTGTTACACTTTAAAGTGTTTCTGTGCTTTGACTAGTGTGTTCTGTTTCTTCCATTAGGTTATTTAACCTGCACTTCTCCAGATGATTTTTTTTTTTTTTTTGAGTGTCATGCATTCAGTTCAGTTCAGTTGCTCAGTCATGTCCGACTCTGCGGACCCCATGGACTGCAGCACACCAGGCCTCCCTGTCCATCACCAACTCCCAGAGTTGGCTCAAACTACATGTCCATCGAGTTGGTGATGCCATCCAACCAGCCCATCCTCTTTCATCCCCTTCTCCTCCTGCCCTCAATCTTTCCCAGCATCAGGGTCTTTTCCAATGAGTCAGCTCTTCGCATGAGGTGGCTAAAGTAGTGGAGTTTCAGCTTCAGCATCAGTCCGTGCAATGAACACCCAGGACTGATCCCCTTTAGGATGGACTGGTTGGAACTCATTGCAGTCCCAGGGACTCTCAAGAGTCTTCTCCAACACCACAGTTCAAAAGCATCAATTTTTCGGCACTCAGTTTTCTTCACAGTCCAACTCTCACATCCATACATGACCACTGGAAAAACCATAGCGTTGACTAGACAGACCTTTGTTGGCTAAGTAATGTCTCTGCTTTTGAATATGCTGTCATATTATGTTTTTCATAGCTTTTCTTCCAAGGACCAAGTGTCTTTTAATCTCAAGGCTGCAGTCACCATCTCCAGTGATTTTGGAGTCCAAGAAAATAAGGTTTGTCACTGTTTCCATTGTTTCCCCATGTTTTTGCCATGAAGTGATGGGAATGGATGCCATGATCTTAGCTTTTTTAATTTTGAGTTTTAAGCCAGCTTTTTCACTCTCCTCTTTCACTTTCATCAAGAGGCTCTTTAGTGGGAGGTGGGAGAGGGGTTCAGGATTGAGAACTCATGTACACCTGTGGCAGATTCATGTCAATGTATGGCAAAACCAACACAGTATTGTAAGGTAAAATAAAGTAAAAATAAAAATTTTTTAAAAAGAGGCTCTTTAGTTCCTCTTCACTTTCTGCCATAAGGGTGGTGTCATCTGCGTATCTGAGGTTATTGATATTTCTCCTGGCAATCTTGATTCCAGCTTGTGTTTATTCCAGTCCAACATTTTTCATGATATACTCTGTATATAAGTTAAATAAGCAGGGTGACAATATACAGCCTTGATGTACTCCTTTTCCTATTTGGAACCAGTCTGTTGTTTCATGTCCAGTTCTAACTGTTTCTTCCTGACCTGCATACAGATTTCTCAAGAGGCAGGTCAGGTGGTCTGGTATTCCCATCTCTTGAAGAATTTTCCGCATTTTGTTGTGATCCACACAGTCAAAGGCTTTGGCATAGTCAATAAAGCAGAAATAGATGTTTTTCTGGAATTCTCTTGCTTTTTTCTATGATCCAACAGATGTTGGTAATTTGATCTCTGGTTCCTCTGCCTTTTCTAAGTCTAGATTGAACATCTGGAATTTCATGGTTTGCACACTGTTGAAGCCAGGCTTAGGGAATTTTGAGCATTATTTTGCTAGCGTGTGAGATGAGCACAGTTGTTCATTGTGGTAAATTTATGAGATATTCAAAGATATATTAGGTATGGTCTCTGGAATCAGTGAGGTCAGTGTCTGACTTGGGAGATAAAACACAGCTTTATCTCCCAAGTTTTTGTTAGGAAGGCCAGAAATGTTTCCCTAACAACAAAGTCCAAAGTGAGACTGTCCCTTGAAAATGGTGTTATCATAGTTGAGGACAGACAGACAGTAAGAGTCAGGGAAGGCTTTGTGGTGGAGGTGAGCCAGCCCTGAAAGAATGACTGCAAATCAATGATGACTGAGTTAATTTAATGTTTTGGAAATCTCTAGATCCCAAGCTAATAGAAATAGTTTCTTTCTCCCAAGAGGTCAGAGTGTACCTAGAGAGGTAAATAGGAGCAGTACCGTGTTACAGACGCAGCGGTGTCTTATATTCCAGCACAGAGGATGCCCAGGCACAGAGCCATCACATGTTCTGGCGTGAGAGGGTGGCCAGCGAAGCCTTTTTAGTTGATGTGCTGCTGGGCCAAGTAGCTCAGAATAACATTATGTGTCCTTTAAAAGTATGTAAAAGGCGGGCTTCCCTGGGGGCTCAGTGGTACGGAATTGTCTGCCAATGCCTGGGACATGGGTTCAGTCCCTGGTCTAGGAAGATCCCACACGCTGCAGAGCAACTAAGCCCGCGCGCTGCAGCTGCCAAGCCTGTGCGCTAAGCTGGGAGCCCCACCTACCGAGCCCACGTGCCCGAGGGCCCAGGCTCCGCGACAGGAGAAACCCCGGCAGGGAGATGCCCCAGCATCGCGGCTGGGGAGTTGCCCCCAGCCACGACTAGAGAACGCCCGCTCACAGAGACAGAGACCCAGACCCAGACCCACCAAAAATAAACAAATAAAGGGCCCTTTTAGAAATGATACAGAAAAGGGACGGGATGGTGGGATAGCATTTAGCTTTTAACCATCTTCCATAATTTAAACAGAAAAGGTAGAACATAGTAAGCCGTAAATCACTGAAAAATCACTGAAAGGGATGGAGGGTGGGCTCTAGGCTCAGACTCCAGGAGCGACTCTACAATGCAGAACTGTCACCCCGAGGAACTAGCTTGTTTAACTGAAAGGGTCAGGGGGAGCAGGGAGTCCCCAAAGATGGAGTGTTTTTCTCCAGAACCACGACTCAGGTGCTCGACTCCCAGCAGCCTCACACTCAGGACACTTCCTTCTCCAGGTTACTGGACTTCAATTCATGTCTTAAGGGACTGCATTTGGTTGATGGAAAGTAAATAATACCCTAGTTGCTAGGGAGTCTGGGAAGTCTAAAGCTGGTACGTGAAGACTCGCCAGAGGGTGGTTGGAATAGGTTAAGTACAGACTAAGTTGCCATATCCTGCACACGCGGCACACAACCGCAAAGTCAGAGAGCCCCCAGCCCATTACCCGTGTGTGTGTGTGTGAGTGTGTGTGTGCGTGTGTGAGTGTGTGTGTGCGAGTGTGTGTGTGAGTGTGTGTGCGTGTGTGAGTGTGTGTGCGCGTGTGAGTGTGTGTGTGCGTGTGTGAGTGTGTGGGTGAGTGAGTGTGTGTGTGTGTGTGCGTGTGTGAGTGTGTGTGTGTGAGTGTGTGTGTGTGTGAGTGTGTGTGTGTGAATTATAAATTGTTGTTGTTTAGTTGCTAAGTCATGTCCGACTCTTTTCTGAGGGACTGTAGCCCACCACACTCCTCTGTCCATGGAGTTCTCCAGGCAAGGAGACTGGAGTGGGCTGCCATTCCCTTCTCCAGGGAATCTTCCCAGCCCAGGGATGGAGTGCCACCAGGGAAGCCCAATTATAAATTACAAACTTGAATATTCTCCACGTGTTTGACTGGTGTGGGACAATTTCTGATCTGTAATTTGCAGTCCATTTAGACAGCCCACTTCCCTGAGATCCCACCTACCAACTAAAGATCCTGTATGCCACTACTAAGACCCAGCACAGCCCAATAAATAAATATTTAAAGAGATAAAGTAGTGATTCTCTTCAAAACCAACCAACAAACAAAGAAACCAGTGATAACCAAGAGTCCATAGGAAGTTACTCAAATATGCCAAACATACGCCACTTGAAGATAAGGCTTCTAAATGGCTAGGTTTATATAAGTGTTTTAGTGTATTTTGATTGTATGAAAGGATTTGATATGCTTTCTATGATGTCCTTCTTGAAGAGATGATTTAGCCTGGATTGCATGGTGAATTGGTTACTTCTTTGCTGCAGAAGGAACCACTCCAAACTAAAAATACCAGTCATTTTACTTCCCAGGCTTCTGCGGGTCAGCATTGAGGCCAGCTCAGCTGGGCAGTCCTTCTGCTGGTCTTGCTGGGGTCATTTGTGCAGCTTCAGACATCCAGTGGCTTGACTGGGGCTGGTCTCAGAGCCTCAGCTTGGAGTCTAATTTGTGCTCCGTGGGGTGTCGCCCTAGCCCTGGCCTCCTGACAGGTCAGTCTTAGGACAGCAAGAGAGGACAGGGGAAGGGGGACCGCTGCCTGTGGCACCTTCGCGGACGTCCCCGTGACCAGAGCGAGTCACGTGTCCATGGAGGATGGAGGTCACCTAGAAGCACAGGTACAGGACAAAGGGGCACTCTGGGGCGGGTCCCCACAGAGACAGTGCACCACAGCTGGATTAACTGAGCGGCTTTCTATCTCGTTGGACGACAGTTCCCAAAGAGGAGGACTGCATTCATCCTGGCCTGTTCTAGATATTTGTCAATGACTTGGAGAAGGAAGATGAAACACAATTATAATTTTGGCCGTGACATAAAATTCGGATGAATGAAATGAATCCTGAAGATCACTTTGTCAGTTTGGATCGCTCCAAACCAATAAAACCACAGTGTACCAGCGTTAAATAGAAAGTTGCACGTGTGCGTTAGTGAAATAAATCATGGTCAGGCAGCTCTGAGAGTTGATGAAAACTGTACCTGGGGACTTGCCTGGTGGTCCAATGGTCAAGACTCTATGCTTCCAACGCAAAGATTGTGGGTTCCATCCCTGGTCAGGGACGTAAGATCCCACACGCCCATGTGGCACAGCCAATGAAAGAAAGAAAGAAACAAAACTATATTTGATTCATATTTATGAGACTAAAATGATCAAGATGAATTAATAAATATACAGTTCACAGGTAAAAGTAAAAATTAATGGGTGAATGTAACTCAGATGACCATTATATCTACTACTGCGGGCAAGAATCCCTTAGAAGAAGTGGAGTAGCCATCATGGTCAACAAAAGAGTCTGAAATGCAGTAGTTGGGTGCAATCTGAAAAACGACAGAATGATCTCTGTTTGTTTCCAAGGCAAACCATTCAGTATCACGGTAATCCAAGCGTATGTCCCACCAGTAACGCTGAAGAGGCTGAAGTTGAACGGTTCTATGAACACCTACAAGATCTTGCTCCCTGGAAGGAAAGTTATGACCAAGCTAGGCAGCAGATTCAAAAGCAGAGACATCACTTTGCCAACAAAGGTCTGTCTAGTCAAGGCTGCGGTTTTTCCACTGGTCATATATGGATGTGAGAGTTGGACTGTGAAGAAAGCTAAGCATGAAAGAATCGATGCTTTTGAACTGTGGTGTTGGAGGAAACTCTTCAGAGTCCACTGGGTGGCAAGGAGATCCAACCAGTCCATCCTAAAGGAGATCAGTCCTGGGTGCTCATTGGAGGGACTGATGCTGAGGCTGAAACTCCAATACTTTGGCCACCTGATGTGAAGAGCTGACTCACTGGAAAAGACCCTGCTGAGGAGCTACCCCATGCCCGAGATCAGGGGCGGCGGCCGAGAGGAGCCACCCCACGTCCAGGGAGCAGTGGCTGCACGAGGAGGGCCGAGATGAGCTACTCCATGTTCAAGGTCAGGAAGGGTGGCCGTGTGGAGATGCCCCTCGCCCAAGGTAAGGGAAACGCAAGTAAGACGGTAGGTGTGGCAAGAGGGCATCAGAGGGCAGACAGACTGAGACCATAGTCACAGAAAACTAGCCAGCCTGATCACACGGACCACAGCCTTGCCTAACTCAGTGAAACTAAGCCGTGCCCGTGGGGCCACCCAAGATGGGCAGGCCATGGTGGAGAGGTCTGACAGAACGTGGTCCACTGGAGAGGGAATGGCAAGCCACTTCAGTGTTCTTGCCTTGAGAACCCCATGAACAGTATGAAAAGGCAAAAAGTTAGGACACTGTAAGATGAACTCCCCAGGTTGGTAGGTGCCCAGTATGCTACTGGTATCAGTGGAGAAATAACTTCAGAAAGAATGAAGGGATGGAGCCAAAGCAAAAACAATACCCAGTTGTGGATGTGACTGGTGATAGAAGCAAGATCCGATGCTGTAAAGAGCAATATTGCATAGGAACCTGGAATGTCAGGTCCATGCATAAAGGCAAATTGGAAGTGGTCAAACAAGAGATGGCAAGGGTGAACGTCGACATTCTAGGAATCAGCGAACTAAAATGGACTGGAATGGGTGAATTTAACTCAGATGACCATTATATCTACTACTGTGGGCAGGATTCCCTCAGAAGAAATGGGGTAGACATCATGGTCAACAAAAGAGTCCAAAATGCAGTACTTGGATGCAATCTCAAAAACGACAGAATGATCTCTGTTCATTTCCAAGGCAAACCATTCAATATCACAGTAATCCAAGCCTATGCCCCAACCAGTAACGCTGAAGAGGCTGAAGCTGAATGGTTCTATGAAGACCTACAAGACCTTTTAGAACTAACACCCCAAAAAAGATGTCCTTTGCATTATAGGGGACTGGAACGCAAAAGTAGGAAGTCAGGAAACACCTGGAATAACAGGCAAATTTGCCCTTGGAGTACAGAATGAAGCAGGACAAAGGCTAATAGAGTTTTGCCAAGGGAACACCCTGGTCATAGCAAACACCCTCTTCCAACAACACAAGAGAAGACTCTACACATGGAC
>SJYX01008553.1:450953-499554 GCA_006410675.1 Oreotragus oreotragus | reverse complement strand
GACATAAATCACAGCAGGATCCTCAATGATCCGCCTCCCAGAATACTGGAAATAAAAGCAAATATAAACAAATGGGATCTAATTAAAATTAAAAGCTTCTGCACAACAAAGGAAACTATAAGCAAGGTGAAAAGACAACCCTCTGAATGGGAGAAAATAATAGCAAATGAAGCAACTGACAAACAACTAATCTCAAAAATATACAAGCAACTTATACAGCTCAATTCCAGAAAAATAAACGACCCAATCAAAAAATGGGCCAAAGAACTAAATAGACATTTCTCCAAGGAAGACATATGGATGGCTAACAAACACATGAAAAGATGCTCAACATCACTCATTATCAGAGAAATGCAAATCAAGACCACAATGAGATACCACTTCACACCAGTCAGAATGGCTGCGATCCAAAAGTCTGCAAGCAATAAATGCTGGAGAGGGTGTGGAGAAAAGGGAACCCTCTTACACTGTTGGTGGGAATGCAAACTAGGCCTCTCTTTTAGCACGACGCTTTCCCAACTCCTCCAGGCACAGAAGTACTTCGGCAGCTTTCCTTTTACAGCCGAGCATGTGACGTTACGATTTTCAGTTTGGCCCTCTCTCACCTTTCTCCCTTTTCCTTCCTGCGCTGAAGATGAGAACTCTTCGGTGGCGGAGGTTCTGACGACCTTTAACTCCCGTCTCTAGCACAGTACCTGGCAGAGAATATTTCTCAAGAAGTATTTCTGAACAAACGAATGGATAAAGTCAATTTCAAGTTCAAATTTACAAAACAGATAAAATGTTGGGAAACTTGAAATAAAACGTTTTAGGAACATATAAGTAGATGCGTGTCAAAGTTTAAAGAAAACCGGGCATTGTGATGTTGTATCAGAAGCTCCACAGTTTACGTGCATACAAGGTCGATACAGATACCTAACAAGCGCCCAGCATAGCACAGGGAAGTCTGCTGAATGCTCTGTGGTGACCTGAATGGAAGGGAAACCCAGAAAAGAGGGGACCTGTGTATATGCATAGCTCATGTGCTCTTCTGTACAGTAGAAATGAACACAACGTCGTACAGCAACTATACGCCAGAAACAAACAAACTCTGTAATTTAGTGTAAAACCTGGAGATTTTATTGATTTGTTTTGCTTCCTCTCCTTTATCCAATAATATCAGTATTTATTTGTCCCTAATATTTAAAATTGCATCAGGAATATTCCATTGGTACATCTTCCCTAAGGATTATTTTTTCAGTCACTTGATGAATTCAACGGTGAGGTCAGTTGAGGAAAAGAAAAATGATTATTTTCATGGATTTACCTTGAAATCATACTCAACTTCCTCTCCTTTATCCAATAATATCAGTATTTATTTGTCCCTAATATTTAAAATTGCATCAGGAATATTCCATTGGTACATCTTCCCTAAGGATTATTTTTTCAGTCACTTGATGAATTCAACGGTGAGGTCAGTTGAGGAAAAGAAAAATGATTATTTTCATGGATTTACCTTGAAATCATACTCAAAAAAGGAAATGTCCGCACGGAGCGTCATTCATTGCTCTTTTCCATATTCGGCAACACCCCTTCTCTCTGTTTTGTATTTTATTTATTTCCTTGACTGTGCGGGCTTTTCCCTGGCTGCAGCAGAGGGCCTGCCCTCCTGCTGCGGAGCGCGGGCTCCAGGGCTCTGGGTAGCTGTGCCATGTGGCCTCAGTAGTCGTGGTTCCGGGCTCCAGGACGCAGGCCCAACGGCCGTGCACGAGCTTAGCTGCTCTGCGCTGTGTGGGGTCTTCCCAGATCAGGCGCTGAAGCCGCGTCTCCTGCACTGGCAGGCGGATTCTTTACCAGCGAGCCACCAGGGAAGCCTCCCCTTCTCTCTTTGTTCCTGGGAAATGAATTCCTCCCGACTTTCCTCTCATATCTTTGATATTTCTTCTTAGTCTCATTCACTTCAGTTCAGTCGCTCAGTCGTGTCTTTTTGAGACCGCGTGGACTATGACACGCCAGGCCTCCCTGTCCATCACCAACTCCCGGACTTTACTCAAACTCATGTCCACTGATGCCATCCAACCGTCTCATCGCCTGTCGTCCCCTTCTCCTGCCTTCAATCTTTCCCGGCATCAAGGTCTTTTCCAAGGAGTCAATTCTTCCCATCAGGTGGCCAAAGTATTGGAGTTTCAGCTTCATCAGTCCTTCCAATGAATATTCAGGACTGATTTCCTTTAGGATTGACTGGTTTGCTTTAGGATTTATTTCTTAATCCATATTGCTGGTTTTCCCACTTTCCCTAACTCCCACTCAAGCTGAGTCTTTGCCTCAGTTCCTCTTTTCTATTTACCTTTTTTTGGGGATAAGTCATCCATTTTAGTTGTTTGACTTTAAATACAAACAACAGGCTGATAACGCTGAAATGTATCATTTCCAGCCCTTGGACAGCAAGGAGTCAATCCTAAGGAAATTAACCCTGAATATTCTTACTCCTTGGAAGGAAAGTTATGACCAACCTAGATAGTATATTCAAAAGCAGAGATATTACTTTGCCAACAAAGGTTCGTCTAGTAAAGGCTATGGTTTTTCCAGTGGTCATGTATGGATGTGAGAGTTGCACTGTGAAGAAAGCTGAGTGCTGAAGAATTGATGCTTTTGAACTGTGGTGTTGGAGAAGACTCTTGAGAGTCCCTTAGACTGCAAGGAGATCCAACCAGTCCATCCTAAAGGAGATCAGTCCTGGGTCTTCATTGAAAGGACTGATGCTGAAGCTGAAACCAATACTTCGGCCACCTCATGGGAAGAGTTGACTCATTGGAAAAGACCCTGATGCTGGGAGGGATTGGGGGCAGGAGGAGAAGGGGACAACCGAGGATGAGATGGCTGGATGGCATTGCCAACTCGATGGACGGGAGTCTGAGTGAACTCTGGGAGTTGGTGATGGACAGGGAGGCCTGGCGTGCTGTGATTCATGGGGTCGCAAAGAGTCGGACACGACTGAGCGACTGAACTGAACTGAACTGATTCACTGGAAGGACTGATGCTGAAGCTGAAGCTCCAATCCTTTGGCCACCTGAGGCAAAGAGCCGACACATTTGAAAAGACCCTGATGCTGGGAAAGATTGAAGGCAGGAGGAGAAGGGGACAACAGAGGATGAGCTGGTTGGATGGCATCACTGACTCAATGGACATGAGTCTGAGCAAACTCTGGGAGATGGTGAAGGACAGGGAAGCCTTGCGTGCAGCAGTTCACAGGGTCACAGAGAGTCCACACGACTTAGCAGCTGAACAACAACTTTGTCCCTGAACTAGAGACTAGTGTGTCCACTGTCTATCTGTCAATCACAAACTGACGTTTGCCAGTTTGCCTTCTGCCTCTGCAGAGACTGAATGTGCTGCTGCAGCTGCTGACCTTCAACCCGCCGTGAAGGGCGATCAGGTTGGAGAGTGAGGCACTCTGCTCCGGGGAGACTGGTGGAACAGGTCTCTAGATAGTTAGATGTTTTCAGCAACTGATTTTATGACCCCAGTGCTTGCTTCTCCTCATATCTAGGAAAGCACTAAACCCTTTCATGGTGACATCAGCTCCTCAGGACCAGCAGAAAACCTTTTGTGAAATAAGTGCTCGATTGAACTCCCCCTACACCACGATCATGTTTCTTGGCCTTCTCCCACTACCTCCTTGGAGCAGTTTCTCAGCTCTCTGAGGTGCCGTCTCCCAGGCCGCAGTCCTCATTTTCCCCCCAATAAAACTTGACTCCTAACTCTCACGTTGTGCATCTTTCACACCCATACATGAAATTGAAAACTTGAAAACTCCATTAATAATCTTGAAGTCCATTTGAGATATGGGATCCAAGATGATAATCCCTACATGACTTCTTAAAATCCCTTCTACAATAATTCTGTAATTTCATGAATGAAATTTAAAAAAAATTTTTTTGCAGTTTCTTACAATTTTTTTTGTACAACTTTCACATCCATACATGACCACTGGAAAAACCATAGCCTTGACTAGACAGACATTTGTTGGCAAAGTAATATCTCTACTTTTGAATAGACTATCTAGGTTGGTCATAACTTTCCTTCCAAGGAGTAAGAATATTCAGGGATAATGCCGAGATGATACATTTCAGCATTATCAGCCTGTTGTTTGTATTTAAAGTCTAATTTGATCCTAATATTTTACATTGTGCTTCCTGGTGGCTCAGCTGGTAAAGAATCCGCCTGCAATGTGGGAGACCTGGGTTCAATCCCTGGGTCAGGAAGATCCCCTGGAGAAGGGAATGGCAACCCACTCTAGTATCTTGCCTGGACGATACCATGGACAGAGGAGCCTGGCAGGCTACAGTACATGGGGTCAAAAATAGTTGGTCTTGACTGAGCTACTAACACTCTTACATTTAACATATCAAAACCAGAACTTTCCACCCACCATCTGCTCAGGTGTTATGCATTGAACCATTCATATCCTGACAGTAGTCTCTCAGTATTACTTGTTGACTTTGATGAAGCTAACATTTCATTCAGTTTCTTGTAAACCATCTGAAGAGGTGGTTTTCTTTCAGTGTCCCTTGGAGTAATGAGGATCATTAAAAAAAAATTTTTTTTTAATTTCATTCATGAAATTACAGAATTATTGTAAAAGGGGTTTTAAGAAGTCATGTAGGGATTATCATCTTGGATCCCATATCTCAAATGGACTTCAAGATTATTAATGGAGTTTTCAAGTTTTCAATTTCATGTATGGGTGTGAAAGATGCACAACGTGAGAGTTAGGAGTCAAGTTTTATTGGGGGGAAAATGAGGACTGCGGCCTGGGAGACGGCACCTCAGAGAGCTGAGAAACTGCTCCAAGGAGGTAGTGGGAGAAGGCCAAGAAACATGATCGTGGTGTAGGGGGAGTTCAATCGAGCACTTATTTCACAAAAGGTTTTCTGCTGGTCCTGAGGAGCTGATGTCACCATGAAAGGGTTTAGTGCTTTCCTAGATATGAGGAGAAGCAAGCACTGGGGTCATAAAATCAGTTGCTGAAAACATCTAACTATCTAGAGACCTGTTCCACCAGTCTCCCCGGAGCAGAGTGCCTCACTCTCCAACCTGATCGCCCTTCACGGCGGGTTGAAGGTCAGCAGCTGCAGCAGCACATTCAGTCTCTGCAGAGGCAGAAGGCAAACTGGCAAACGTCAGTTTGTGATTGACAGATAGACAGTGGACACACTAGTCTCTAGTTCAGGGACAAAGTTGTTGTTCAGCTGCTAAGTCGTGTGGACTCTCTGTGACCCTGTGAACTGCTGCACGCAAGGCTTCCCTGTCCTTCACCATCTCCCAGAGTTTGCTCAGACTCATGTCCATTGAGTCAGTGATGCCATCCAACCAGCTCATCCTCTGTCGTCCCCTTCTCCTCCTGCCTTCAATCTTTCCCAGCATCAGGGTCTTTTCAAATGTGTCGGCTCTTTGCCTCAGGTGGCCAAAGGATTGGAGCTTCAGCTTCAGCATCAGTCCTTCCAGTGAATCAGTTCAGTTCAGTTCAGTCGCTCAGTCGTGTCCGACTCTTTGCGACCCCATGAATCACAGCACGCCAGGCCTCCCTGTCCATCACCAACTCCCAGAGTTCACTCAGACTCCCGTCCATCGAGTTGGCAATGCCATCCAGCCATCTCATCCTCGGTTGTCCCCTTCTCCTCCTGCCCCCAATCCCTCCCAGCATCAGGGTCTTTTCCAATGAGTCAACTCTTCNTATAAGAATGATTAAGAGTAAATCTGATTCAGGCACCTTGCATGCTAAGCTGTGTCAGTTGTTCTGCCTCTTTGTGACCCCATAGAATGTAGCCCACCAGCTTCTTCTGTCCATGGGATTTTCCAGGCAAGAATACGGCAGTGGGTTTCCATGCAGTCCTCCAGGGGATCTTCCCGACCCAGGCATCGCATCTGAGTCTCGTGTTTTCAGCATTGGCAGGCAGGTTCTTATCGCTAGCGCCACCTGCGAAGCCCAGACTTGGATCCTAACCTTGGCTAAGCCCCTGACCATGTGTCCTTGGGAAAGTTAACTACACTTTCCAAGCTCTAGCTGCTTCCCTGATGGCTCAGTGGCAAAGAATCTGCCTGCCAATGCAGGAGATGTGGGTTCTATCCCTGGATCAGGAAGATCCCCTGGAGAAGGGAATGGCAACCCATTCCAGTATTCTGGCCTGGAGAACCCCATGGACAGAGGAGCCTGGAGGGATACCGTCCATGGGGTCACAGAGAGTTGGACACGACTGGGTGACTAAGAATGTATACATGCACGCAGCTCTTCATTAGCTCTAAAATGATTATTGTGGGGTTTATGGAGAAAAAACACTGTAAAATTTGTATACTGCAGAGACTGTTGAGAGCTACAGATTTTATTCAAGTTTACTTCCTATACAGATGTTCATTCTGAATATGTACTTTTCAGCTTTGTTGGGGTATAATTGGTGAGTTAAAATTGCATTTCTTTAAGGCGTACAATGTGATTTTTTATACATTAGGAAATGATTACCATGGTCAAGCTAATTAATATATCCTTCACTTCATATGGTTTCTTGTATGTGTGTTAAGAATGCTTAATATCTATTTGCTTAGAAAATTTCAAGTACACAGTGCGTTTGGTTAACTTCATTCGCCACGCTGTACGTCGGAGCTCTGGAACGTGCGCATCTTATAGCGGAAACTCAGACCCTCTGGCCGCCCTGTCCTCTCCACTTCCTAGCCCTGGGTAGCCACCCTTCGACTCTTTGTTTCCATGAGCTCAGCGTTTTTAGATTCCACATGTAACTGTGAACAAAAACCATTTGTTTTTCTATGTTGTCTCAAATGGGAGATTATCATTCTTTATTAGGCTGATTAATATTGCCTTTTGTATGTATATGTACATATATACATGTATACAGACACACACACATATATATCCATGTACACTTTTTAGGCATTCATCCTTCAATAGACATTTGGCTTGATTCCATATCTCAGGTGCTCCAAATAATGCTGCCCTGAAGACGGGAATGCAGATATCTCTTTGAGATGCTGATTTCACTTCCTTTGGCTTCTCCAAAGGAGCGGGATTGCCAGATTCCGCGGCCACGTGGTAGTGCTGTTTTTAATTGTCTGCAGGACCTCTGTGCTCTTTTCCATAATGGCGGCATCACTTTAACTTCTCAGCGACAGTATGTAAGACCTCCCTTTCCCCACAGCCTCGGCAAGCCTTGCTGTCTTTTGACTTTTGGATAACAGCCATTCTAACAGGAGTGAGGTGATATCTCACTGTGGTTTTTATTTGCACTTTCTTGATGAATAGTTGCATTGAACATATTTTTATATACTTCTTGGCCATTTGTGTGTCTTCTTTGGAGAAATGTTTATTTGGGGGGTTTGCCCATTTTAAAATCGGGTTGTTTGGGAGCTTTTGCTTTCGCGCTGTATGCATTCTTTACGTATTTTGGATGTTATCCCATTATGGCATTTATGGTCTGCGAGCGTCTCCCCTCACCCTTCAGCTTGCCTGTTTAGTCTCTCGATCACCTCCTTCGCTGTGCAGAAGCTTTTTCGCTTGATGTTCTCCTAGCGGTTTATTTTCGCTTTCCTTGTTCATGCTTTCGGTGTCACCGTGGAAAAATCATCGCCAAGGTCGGTATCATGCAGGCTCCCTCCGTGTTCTCTTCCAGGAACTGTATGGTTTCAGGTCTTATGTCTATGTTCTAAACAAATTTTGGGTTGATGTTTGTGTGTGGTGTAAGATAAAGACCCAGTTTCACTTTGTCATGCAGATATACAGCTTTCCTCATGCTGTCTGTTAAAGAGACTGTCCTTTCTCCCCTCCGCATTCTTGGGGCCTCTGTTGAAGGCTGTTGACTGTGTGTGTGGGTTTATTTCTCGGCTTTCCGTCTGTTCGGTTGGCCGGTGTGTCTGGTTCTGTGTCAACACCACTGCTATTTAAATCACTGTAGCTCTGTGTTACAATTAAACGTCAGGAAGTGTGAGCTCTATTATTCATTGCTTTTGCTCTGGAATCTTCTGTGGTTCCTTGCATTCGAATTCTAGGACAGTTTTTTCTACTTCTGTGAAAAATGCCATTGGAATCTTGATAGAAATCGCGTGAATCTGTAGATAATTTCGAGTATCATGGACATTTTGAAAATATTTATTCTTCCACTCCGTGAATGTGGGTTACCATTTCATTTATTTGTGTCATCTTCAGCTTCTTTCATCCGTGTTTTATCCTGCTAACTTTCCATGGACCTGTCTTTTACCTCCTCCTTTAGGCTTACTCCTAAGCGTTCTATTCTTTTTTCTGCTATTATAAATGGGGTTATTTTCTTAGTTTCCTTTTCAGATAGTTCGTTGTTAGTGCATAGAAATGCAATTTATTTTTGTATATTGCTTTTGTATTCTGCAACTTTGCTGCGCTTTCCTGTGGATTCTCTGGGTATTTTTGTGGAGTCTTTGGAGTTTTCTGTATATCGTATAAAATCGTGCCATCCACAGAGATGATGTTATTTTGCTGATTTGGATGGCCTCCACTTCTTTTTCTTACCTAACTTCTCTGGCTAGAAGTTCCAGTGTTTTTTTGACCAGAAGTAGTGGATTTGTGTTCAAAGATGCTTGAAAATGATCTGATATATTTCAGCTGAATAAAAGCTCTGAGTAAAATAGAAATAGGAATACACTGTTAGAATATATTCTAACTTTCAGTAACTCTGTTGGTATTTACTGAGTACTTGTGGTGTGCCAGGCACTTGCCGTGCACTGGTGAGCAGACAGGGACTGTTCCTGCCCTCGTGCTTCCAGTGGTTTCTGTGACGTAAGGCTCCCTTGGAGGCTCAGGCAGTGCAGAATCCACCTGCAATTCAGGAGACCTGGGCTCGATCCCTGTCAAGATCCCCTGGAGGAGGGCGTGTCAACACACTCCAGTATTCTTGCCTGGAGAATCCCACGGACAGAGGAGCCTGGCGGGCTGCAGTCCACGGGGTCGCAAGGAGCTGCACAAGACATAACAACTAAACCACCTTGTATTGCTTAGTATTCACAGTTAGCGTGAGGAAGGAGGTAATACTGTCAACCTCATTTTTCAGATAAAGAGACTGAGGGCCAAGATGTGGAGTAACTCACCCAAGGTCATACAGCCAAGGAATGGCCCCCAAATTCAAGCCTGTGCCCCCCCGCTCTAAAGCAGGAAGCAGAGACCTTCCTGGCAGTCCAGTGGTCAGGCTCTGCCTCGCGAGGTAGGAGACACCACTCTGACTCCTGGTCTGGGAGCTGAGATCCCACACGCGTGGGGCAACAGCCCCGTGCACTGCAACAAAAGGGCCTGCGTGATGGGCAGTGAAGGCCCCACGCACGCAGCCAAGACCCAGTGCAGCCAAGCTGTAATAAACACGTGAAAATTCTCAACCATACGCAGGGCCGGCAGCAGCAAGCTGCAGCCTATAGGCCCCGTCTGCAGGCTGCTCCGTTTTGTAAATCATGTTTATTGGAACACAGCCACACTTACTCATTTCTCTATTGCCTGTGGCTGCTTTTGTGTTACAACAGCAGAGGTGAGCACTTGTGACAGAGACTGTACGGCCCATAAAGCCTAAAATATATGCCCTCCAGGACTTTACAGAAAGCACTGGGTGGTCCGCGTTGCAGACCTTACTTCTCCATCGCGCACTGACTCTTCGTGTTAAAAGACT
Organism: Oreotragus oreotragus; assembly: GCA_006410675.1. Classification (NCBI taxonomy): domain Eukaryota; kingdom Metazoa; phylum Chordata; class Mammalia; order Artiodactyla; family Bovidae; genus Oreotragus; species Oreotragus oreotragus. The sequence goes on along the minus strand of SJYX01008553.1, from coordinate 489,883 downwards.
GTGTCAAATTCTCACAAAAGGCACCATTTTAAGTGGTGGACAAGCAAACCAGGTTCATGAAATATCACGTGCTAGAAAGGACATCCACTGTCACAACGATTATTCAAGGCTTTGCAGAGGTTCTAAATAATGCGTTAAGACGAGAAAACAAAACAACTGGCCTCGATGATGACTTTACACCTTGAAAATGTTAAAATAAATCTTCATTTTACATTAAAACTATCAAAACAGATTTTTCTTGCGTGTGTGTTGGTTTCTACTGTGCAGTGAAGTGACTCAGCCACACGCGCAAATACCCCTTCTCCTCGGACCTCCTTCCCATCCACACACGCATGTACCCCTTCCCCTCGGACCTCCTTCCCATCCACGCGCACACACCGCTTCCCCTTGGACCTCCTTCCCATCCACTTGCACACAGCCCCTCCCCTCGGACCTCCTTCGCATCCGGGTCGCCACAGGGCGTTGAGCAGAGGTCCCTGTGCTCTGCAGAAGGTTCTCACTAGTTGTCTCCTTTATGCATAGGCCCGATCGTGTGTGCGGGTCGGTCCCGTCTCCCAGCCCAGCCCATCCCCCTCTTGGTGTCCATATGCTAGTTCTCTACATCCACGTCTATTTCTGCTTTGCAAGTAGGACCATCTGTACTATTCTTCTGGATTCCACATATATGAATTAATCTGTGATATTTGTTTTTCTGACTTACTTCACTCTGCATGGTACTCTCTAGGCCCACCCATGTCTCTACAAATGACCCAATTCCCTTCTTTTCACGGCAGAGAAATATTCTACTGTATGTATGTACCACGTCTTCCTCATCCGTCCCTCTGCTGATGGACACTGAGGTTGCTTCCGTGTCCCAGCTACTGTAATACTGCTGTCGTGAGCACTGGCGGGCATGTATCTTTTGTGGCTTTCTCCGGGTCTATGCCCAGGAGTGGGATTGTTGGGTCATATGGTACGGAACGTAATGATCATCTTGCTTCTGCACGGTTTAACTTCTGTGTTTCAGGACTCTGTTTAAAAATCATTTTCCTAGAAAGGTCATCCTCTGCTCCCTTAACTAAAGCTGCCCACTCCAACCCCCATTCCTCTGCTTTATTTTTCACTTATCATCACCTAAACCCATTGACTTCCTAATTCATTGTCCGTTCTTTCTCACTAGGCTGTAGCTGCCTCCAGGCTAGGGCTGTCTGTCTCGTCTGCCCCGTTTCCTCTCACCCCCGGCATCAGGAGCCCCCCACAGGCGCTCAGCACAGAGGCCCGGGACGGCCTGGGTGGCGAGTCCCGGGAGAGGGGAGGCGGCGCCCCAGACACCAGGGTCTCGGCGCCTCGGAGTCTCCGCGGCTCTTCTCTCTGGTCCCCAAATGACACGTCGCGCTTCCCAAGCTCTCGGGGCACTGCTAACTAAGCCTCCTGAAGAGTTTCAGCAGGCCTGAGGTCAGGTTTGGCTTTTGTTTGGGAAAAAGCCTCTCTGACGATGGGTTCCCTCCAGCCCACGGGGTCGCAAGGGGTCAGATCGGCTGAGCAGCTAAGCCTTTCGCTCTCTTTTCCTTCCTTCTTCTTCTTCTTACGTTTTACGGAACAGGCGGAGTTCCTCATTGCTCCTCAGAGCGCGTTTGTCACTACGGATGGGCTCTTGCAGGAACCAGCTGCCAATACAGGAGACGCAAGAGACGTGGGCTCGACCCCCGAGTCAGGCAGATCGCCTGGAGCAGGAGACGGCCGCCGCCCCAGCGTCCTGGTCTGGGAAGTTCCAGGGCGGAGCCGCCTGGCGGCCCACACGTGTGTCCACGGGGCTGCAAAGACTCGGACACGACTGAGCGACTGATGGTGGCCACAGGCTGGCTTCCAGTCCGGTTACAAAGAGGGTTCACGCTGCCGTGTGTGTGCTGGGTGCAGAATTCAGCCTTCTTTGCTTATTTCTAGGAATATTTCATTAAAAATCATTTACGTTACGGCCACACTGGGTCTTCATTGGTGCGTGCAGGCTCTCTCTAGTGGTGCTGAGCGCTTGGCTCCCTAGTGGTGCTGAGCGCTTGGTGCTCTCTCTAGTGGTGCTGAGCACTTGGTGCTCTCTCTAGTGGTGGTGAGCGATTGGTGCTCTCTCTAGTGGTGCTGAGCGCTTGGTGCTCTCTCTAGTGGTGGTGAGCGGGGGCTACTCTCGAGCCGTGGTGCAGGGGCTTCTCTTGTGCACCACGGGCTCTGACGTGTGTGAGCTGCAGCAGCTGCAGCTCGTGGGCCCTCGAGCCCACAGTAGTTGGGGCGCACAGGCTTATCCTCCTGGACTGGGTATAGAACCCGTGTCCCCTGGGTTGGCAGGAAGACCCTTAACCCCTCTTAACCACGAGGGAAGTCTTTCTTTGCTTATTTTTAAGCTGACTTTCGGAGAAAGCAATGGCACCCCACTCCAGTGCTCTTGCCTGGAGAATCCCAGGGACGGGGGAGGCTGGTGGGCTGCCATCCATGGAGTCGCACAGGGTCGGACACGACTGAAGCGACTCAGCAGCAGCAGCAGGCTGACTTTCCTCTGTTCACGCTTTCCACCTTTCGTTGTTTCTTGATTCTTTTCCTAGTGAAGGCGTTTTAAGGCATTGAGTTCATACACCATGTTATTTAATGATTCTTGAACAATTAGAGGATTCTGTTGCCTGTGGGTGGCATGATTTGCTTCTTTCTTTTAGGTACAGAAATACGAGTACTAGAAATAGCTTTATATGAATATCTTTTCCATTCCTTTGACTTGCTTCTTTAGAATTAATTCCCAGCAGTAGAAATATTAAGAGTCTATTTTTTGTATGTAGTCACCTTTATTATAGTTCATGAGTAATTAGAAACAGACATGGGTTTCTTTATTAAGACACCTAGACTCTGGTGAGCATCTGCTTTCCATGTGTTAGAAAATCCACTGCTGACTTGAGAATGGGGAACAGGCCAGTGTCTTCGCATCATCACGACAGATATGCATCTCACAGGAAACCTGAAGGGGTCTCTGGGCCGCCCAGATCAGCTCTGCCATCCGAACAGACACGTCCACCCTTCAGTGTCCTCTGGAATTCCTTACACCTCTCCTTGGTGGTCGGGTGGTAAAGAATCTGCCTGCCAATGCGGGAAACGTGGGTTCGCTCCCTGGTCCGAGGAGATCTCACCTGCTGCGGAGCAACCAAGGCCTTGGGCCGCAGCTACCGAGGCTGTGGTCTAGAGCCTGGGAGCGACAGCTGCTGAAGCTGATCGCCCTGGAGCTGCTGCTGCTCGGCCGGAGAGGGCAGCACGGGGCGCAGCCGGGCCTCCAACTCGGGAGAAGCGCGCGGAGCAACCGAGACCCGGCGGAGCCAGAAGTAAATACAGAAGCGAGCAAGCAAGTAAAGCCTAAGATAAATTTTCAGTAGGCACCTGGGCAACGGAACATTCTATTACTCTGCTGGTTTTTAAGGCACAGTTCCAGGGTTAAATGTTGCGCCTGAACAATATTTTCAAATCGTCCAAAAGTAGTGTATTCCTTTACCAAATCAAATACAGGACCCCAAAGCATTGTGTTAACCGCAGTAATGATTTGCTACATTCCATCTGTGGGAGACTGCGATTAAGCACATAAAGCATCGTGTGAACCGCAAGGAGGGTGGCCGAGGTTCCTCTGCTCTCCCCGAATCAAGCTATTTGGAGCCCCAAGCACACGCAGGATGGGAGTCTTTCCCGAAAAAGCTTCAATTGAAAAAAAATAAAAGTTCTCCAAATAGGAAATACTGCACTGTCTCTTATAGATGGAATGTAGCAAATCAGTATTCTCCCCCAAATCCAAAAAAATCTGCAAAGGAAACAAACACGGGGACGTGAGGGCAAGCCGACACGGAGCAGGGTAAGCGTGGGCAGCTGGCAGCTTCGCGGCCACGGCTGGAGGCTCTGCGTCGGTTTTCTCGTCTGTAAAATGAAGACAATAATGGTTCCCACCTCAAAAGTTCATTATCAGGAGTAAACTCATTAATTGGCATATAGTGCCTGGAATAGGCCCCGACACCCAGTAAATGCTAGTTTCTATTATTTTTAAAGCAGTGAGCACCCAGCAACACTTCATACACATTAGCTAGTATTTTATTTTTATTTTTTTTCCAGTTTTCCGTGCTGTGACTCAAGCTACTTGGCTTTGTTGCTTTGGCTTAATTATTTTTTAAAAATTGAATTGCCAAAAACACAGAGTTGCCTTTACTATATGCAAATCACATGAGTGTGTGTGTAAAGGGAAACAAAATACAGAAGCTGCCTCAAAGGCGCTAGCGGTGCATTGTGTAGCCAGGAGACAGACCTACACACAAGTAACTCAAGAGTAAATGGTGTCGAATGAAAGGAATGTGTTGACCAAGGATCAAGTGAGAAAGAGCCAATTTCAAGCTTCCAGACCAGCATTTTCCTCTGAGGGGCCTGCTGCTTCTAGCCAGGACGGCTTTGCCTCAGATGTGTCCGTAAAAGAGTTGACGCGCAGGGACTGGTCTGCTCTGGACGTTCTGGGAAAGCAGGCTGGCTGGGAAAGCAATCTTCCTTCAAGTCCATTCCAGGGGGGATTGATGATAAGTCATCTGAATGAAGGACTAACTGTGCATTCATGGAATGACACTTTTATTGTTGAAAATAAAGTCATCAGTTGTGACTAGACCTATATTTTTCTTACTTTCTGTATAAACTGTTTGCTTTGAAGTTTTGCAAAGTACTGTACTCCACAGTTTGAGGACAACACTGCTTGTTAGTTCCTTTGTCATGTTAGAGTTTGCAATTAAGTACATGCTCAGAATGTCGGTGTTTATCAAAGAATATTAGAACATGCAGAACAGGAGCAACACTTTCCAGGCTCATCACTCAAAGTGTGTATTCTTTCCACAGTGTGGTGATTGTAATTTTTTAAATCTCATTTTCTGTTTAGTATTATATCACAACTATTTTCATGTTATTACACTGTATTTATAAATATAATTTTAAACAATTGCATCAACTGATTCTAGCATTCCATATTAGGTTGGTTTCATTATTCCCTATTAAAATTATGCTGTGATTTTTACCTTGTATATAAAGGTTTCTGTTGCTGTTATCATTATCACTCTTATTTAAGATTAATTTCTAATTTTAAACTCCAAAGCATGATAGCTAAAGTCAAATGCTAATTTTTATTTGGAAAATTCCAAACCTACACAAATTAAGAGGACAGTGTATGAACATTTATGCATGCATTACTCAGCTTGCAAACGTGTGAAATATTATTTTCCTAAAGTGTTGAGCCTTTTACCTCTCCATCAGTGAGTTTGGTAATACTCATTTCTTCAAGACACTGCCTGTATTGGGGATCATTGTTAACAACTAAAGCAAAAGAAAACATAATGTTAAAACTTGGTTCACTTGTTACATCAAAAAAAAAATGGTGGCTGAGTGTTTAATTTGTGTATATTTTGGCCCCACTCCCTCTGTTTAGCAGGAAAGTGTTTGGGGCACGGCCCGGGCTCTCTGAGAATCCCCCAAGAATATCAATGCAAAGACTTCTCCATTGAGAACTACTACCTTCAGCCACTTGAATAACACTGAAAAGGTAATCCATAAACACAAGACAATATCTGTATGCACGTGCAAGTCTATTTAGCAGCAAATTAAAACTCAACAAAATTTAAGGGTCATGTGCATAAGGACTGGATGGATGGCTTAGAACAAAGGTGTGGTGGGTAATTTTATTTGGAAAATTCCAAACCTACACAAATTAAGAGGACAGTGTATGAACATTTATGCATGCATTACTCAGCTTGCAAACGTGTGAAATATTATTTTCCTAAAGTGTTGAGCCTTTTACCTCTCCATCAGTGAGTTTGGTAATACTCATTTCTTCAAGACACTGCCTGTATTGGGGATCATTGTTAACAACTAAAGCAAAAGAAAACATAATGTTAAAACTTGGTTCACTTGTTACATCAAAAAAAAAAATGGTGGCTGAGTGTTTAATTTGCGTATATTTTGGCCCCACTCCCTCTGTTTAGCAGGAAAGTGTTTGGGGCATGGCCCGGGCTCTCTGAGAATCCCCCAAGAATATCAATGCAAAGACTTCTCCATTGAGAACTACTACCTTCAGCCACTTGAATAACACTGAAAAGGTAATCCATAAACACAAGACAATATCTGTATGCACGTGCAAGTCTATTTAGCAGCAAATTAAAACTCAACAAAATTTAAGGGTCATGTGCATAAGGACTGGATGGATGGCTTAGAACAAAGGTGTGGTGGGTAGGATGCAACTGCAGATTTGGTCATTGAGGAGCTTCCTGACATTATACCCCAGGTGAGTTGTGCTAATTTCACTTATAAAAATATTTTGTGATAATTGTATGTGATATCAAAAGAATAAGAAATTCCTTTTTTGTTTTTTCTTTAGTTTTACTGAGGTACAATTGACCAATAAAGTCAAGGTTCCTTTCCTTTTTTTTAACTGCAGCCCTGAAGCGTAGGAGCCCATAGCACCCCATCAGGGCCACACCCGGGCCCCGTGCAGTGGAAGCACGGAGTCCTAACCTCTGCCCTGCCAGGGGATCCCGAGGCTCCTTTGCATTTTAAGTTTGGGATCAGAGTAGAGGAACATGTCTTAAAAAGTGTTTGATGCTGCTGCTAAGTCGCTTCAGTCGTGTCCGACTCTGTGTGACTCCATAGACGGCAGCCCACCAGGCTCCCCCGTCCCTGGGATTCTCCAGGCAAGAATACTGGAGTGAGGTGTCATTTCCTTCTCCAATGCATGAAAGTGAAACGTGAGAGTGAAGTCGCTCAGTTGTGTCTGACTCTTAGCGACCCCATGGACTGCAGCCCACCAGGCTCCTCCTTCCATGGGCTTCTCCAGGCAAGAGTACTGGAGTGGGTTTAGGGGAACTTAATCTAAAATTATGCTAAGTTGGGTTGGTGGAGGGTGAGCCATATGTAAGGGGGTGAAAGCCCTGTTTAGGGTGGACTTGATAATAACGCAAACGAAGGTGGATATGAGAAAGAAGGTGAAACAAGAGTAGGGTTAGCATTTGATGAAACAAAACAAAACTGGATTGTTGAAAGTTTAAAGCAAAAACAAAACACGATACCAAAACTGTGACCCTGGGGAACGGGGAGACAGCGGTGCCGCTGTTAACGTCTCTGGCGCCCAGCTTCCACCTCTGTAAAACAGGTAAAGGAAGCCCCTGTGTTGCTGGCCTTCTAGGCTTGCTAGGAGAATGGCACGCTCTTTGTACGAATGTGTGCTTTTCAGGTGTCCTGGGCGTGACTGGACAATCAGAGTAACGGAGAGGCCTGAGCGTGGTCAGAGAGGTTTGCTTTAAGGAGGAGGGAGGAGGAGTGCAGGTCAAGGGAAAGCCTGGAACTGAAAGGAAACCTCGCCGGGAGCCGGTCCACGCACGGCTGGCGTGGGGCCTGACGCTTTCGGCCACCACCTCTCCAAGGTGGCTGTCACACCCTTCCCAAGTGTAAAGGACAGCGCTGACATGTGTAACTTCCCGGGCTCACACAGCTCGCGGGCTGAACGGTAGGGGAGGCAAGACCACGTCCACCAAACTCCAGAGGAAGCAGGAAGGGGTAAGGGCTCGGTGACCGCAAGCTGTGTCCCGCACAGCCGGACCCGCGCCAGGCGCGAGGACGCGGGAGGGAGCCTTTGCCCGTGGCTTCCTTCCCCATCGCAGGGCCCCTTCCGCCCCTTCCCAGCGGGCCCGGCGGGCCTCCCTCACCTTCGCGGCCTCCTTGCTGCTGGACCTAGGAAGCCTCGTCGGCCGGGGCGCCCTCGGGCTCACAGTCTGGCGAGCCCCCTCCCCGCGTACCCCGATGTGCTTCTTCCTGCTCGGCCTGGCCCTGCTGGAGGCCTCGGCCTGGGCGCTGCCCCCCGAGCCTGGCCAGCCCACGTCCCACGGGGAGGACGCCCTTGTCTCTCCCTGGCTGCGGATCCCGGATGGGCTTCTTCATCCTCCTCGGGGGCCTGACTGTGTCTCGCTGGCTGCCGGCGCTGAGGACAGGCACGTGGCCACGGGTCACCCCTGCGTTATGCCTTGCGCTGAGTTGGCAGCTCTGTGAGCAGCTGGCCTTGGGGTCTCTAGGCCTGGGGTTCCTGCTGGCGTTGCCTTTGGCCACCTCGACCTGCCTCCTTCCGTTCTGCTACCACTTCTGTGACACGCCTGCCGTCACGCGCGGGCACCAGGCTGCCTCCGTGCCCTTGGCGTGCCCACTGCAGCCTCCCCTTCCTCCTGATCCTCTCTCTTGCCGTGAGGATGGAGTCAGCCCAGGGAGAGGGCCGGGCCTTCCCCACCTGCCCTTCCCACCTCACGGTGGCTCTCCTGCGGTTCAGCTCCTTACCTATCTTCGCCCCAGCGCCAGCTCCTCCTGAGCAGACGGCCAGGCGGGGTCTGTGGTCTACAGCTTTTTCTCACCACTGCTGAACCCCTGGATCTAAAGCATAAGGAATCAAGAGGTGACTCAGGCAGTGAGAAGACTTATGGCAAGAACGTGCTGATTCGTGGAGCCAGAAATAGTCCTTCTTAGGAAAAATGTTCCCCAAATCGGAGGTAGGGACATGATCCGAAGGACAGGAGGCTCAAAAGGAAAGAAAGAGGGAGTGGAGGGAGGGCTGTGTCGCCTGTGAAATGCTAATCAGTACTCAGTCATCCACTTCCCATCAGATTCCAGTGCTGGACCGCGGACCGGTCTCCACCCATAATCAGCCTCCTCCCTCATCACAGTGTTTAAAATAAGGACCAGCGCAGTGTTTAAAATAAGGGAATGTCAGTGAAGAAAGGAGGGATGGATGAGATGATGGCCACAGTTGATACAGGAGATGACATCCTGTTGCCTGTTTCAACGGCCTTTACCCCTGAAGGCAGGCAGGCAGGCCCAGTGGCTTCACAAGTCCAGACAGCCTTTGCTTTCTTCCTTGTTCGGTTTCCACGGCCTTAATCTATTGTTTTATTTTTTACGTTTGAAATTTCTTTTTATTTTGATCCCATCACTTGCTCATCATTTTCTCTTTTGTCATTTCTTTTATTTAAAATTTATTTTTAATTGGAGGATGATTGCTTTACATGTTGATTTGGCTTCTGCCACACACCAAGGTGAATCAGCCAAAGGTCTGCACGTCCCGCCCCCTCCCCACCGCATCACAGCGGTCTAGGTTGTCACAGAGTGCCACGCTGAGCCTCCCGTGTTCCAGAGCAAATCCCCACTGGCTAACTGTCTTACACATGGTAACATGTGTTTCCACTGCTTCTCTCTCAAGAGACGTGTTACCCGTGTTGACCAGAGATGTCACGGTACACTTTTAGAAAGGTACAGTTAACATTACCGTGTGAAGCTGTTTAAAATTCATCAAGGCTTCATTACACTATTCAGGATTGTCTTTATCATTCACATTTTTCTCTGTTAAGTTTTTGTTCCAACCTTGTATACAGTATAAATTCAAGTTTATTATTGTAAAATTTTCAAAAATGATGCATCACGAAATTCTGAGTGAAGAAGAGTTTTTCAGTGAATTTTATGCAGATACTTTCTGTGACTGTTTGAGCAACACGTGGTGTACTAATGTTTCAGAATGTGATAGTTCTTCAGAATATAGTTCTGAGTCAGACGATGTGACTATTAGACCAACAAAAAGACACACACACAAAATCTTAGTAATTGACTGTGATATGGAAAGTGAAAATAAAACTCACGGTCCTGGAGAATGCTCCTTTGCTTCTAAAGAAGAGCAGACTGAAGACAAGATTTCAAAAAAATTGGAAGACTTTATAGGTGTGTCAGGTGTAATTATTGAACTTAATAACCTGCTAAAAAAGTTGTTACTATTTACTCAAACATGGGCATTTCAATATTCACTTACATAATAAAACGCCAGCCACAAGCATTAGTTTCTGCAAAAATTCCCTGGTCATTAAAAATCTGTCTGGCCAGACTGTCTAACAGTGATCTTTTTATTTTCACAAAATCATACTTCTTTTTATGCAAGTGAGTTTCATGTTTTGGTATCGCCTCTTTAAGAAGTCTGTGAGGCCCCCTGAAGCAGAAGAAGGTGTTGTTCTTTCTTTGTGTCTTCCAGTGCTCCTGTATTTGCTCGCCATGTATGCTAGATACTTAGTCCCAGGCTCAAGGCACAAACGTGCGCCCTAATCTGTCCTTCACGTGAAAAAGGGATGATACGAATAGGGCCTTCTTGCAGCAAGGGGTTGGGATGACGGTCAAATAAGATCATGATGAGCACAGTTACAGTAGCAAGGACAGAGGAAGCCATGACCCCTTTCTTTTAAGCCCTCAGGCATTTCCACCTGAGCAGCTCTCATGGGTTTTCAAGTTTGTTCGAGTCTGGCCTCTGGATGGCCTCACTGGCTCTTCCTCGATAGTAAGTAGTATCGAGTCCAGACTCCAGGCTTGTTCTGCCTGCTGCCGGACAGGCCAGGGGATCGAGACACACGGTGTTGGGGCCAGGATTACCAGCCTTATTCAGACCAGTGGGCTCAGAAGATGGTGGACTAGTGTCCCGAAGAACCATCTTGCCTGAGATAGAAATTGGGCTCCTTTGATTAGAAAGGAGGAGGGGCCGCGGCTGGCCGCTGCACTCAGCGCTGGCCGGATCTTAGAGGGGTGCTTGGATCGCCCCTTGTTCCTGCTGCTGTCCATGTGGGTCCAGTGACAGTGTTCCTGCAACCCTCCAGGACAAATGCTGTTCTCTGCTCTGCAACTTTTTACCTCTATATGAACGGAAAGGGTTAAACCTTCCTTTCAAGGTCAAGTCTGGGAGGCAGAGCGCAGAATGGGCCATTGTGTGTGTTTCAGGTTATAGGGGACGTTCTGTCACAGAGGGGCAGAGCCAGGATGGCTAAGCACAGGCAGCAGAGCACAAAGGTTAGAGGCAAAGCCGAAGGCCCCGTCTAGACTCGTCACAGTCGTGCCGCCGACCGGACCCCTGGCCTCTTTGTGCTGTGCCGGGCTCAGTCGCTTCAGTCACGCCTGACTCTTTGCGACCCTATGGACTGTAGCCTGGTGGGCTTCTCTGTCCCTGGGATCCTCCAGGCAAGACTGCTGGAGTGGGTTGCCACATCCTTCTCCAGGGGATCTTCCTGGGATTGAACCTGCATCTCTTTGACTGTGTGGATCACAATAAACTGTGGAAAATTCTGAAAGAGATCGGAATACCAGACCACCTGACCTGCCTCCAGAGAAATCTATATGCAGGTCAAGAAGCAATAGTTCAAACTGGACATGGAACAACAGACTGGCTCCAAATTGGGAAAGGAGTACGTCAAGACTGTATATTGTCACCCTGCTTATTTAACTTCTGTGCAGAGTACATCATGAGAAACGCTGGGCTGGAAGAAGCACAAGCTGGAATCAAGATTGCCCGGAGAAATATCAATAACTTCAGATATGCAGATGCCACCACCCTTATTGCAGAAAGTGAAGAGGAACTAAAGAGCCTCTTGATGAGGGTGAAAGAGGAGAGTGAAAAAGTTGGCTTAAAACTCAGCATTCAGAAGGCTAATGGCACCCGGTCCCATCACCTCATGGGAAATTGAAGGGGAGAAAGGGAAACAGGGACAGATTTTATTTTTGTGGGCTCCAAAATCACTGCAGATGGTGACTGCAGCCATGAAATGAAAAGACGCTTGCTCCTTGGAAAGAAACCTATGACAAATCTAGACAGCATATTAAATAGCAGAGACTTCATCGACAAAGGTCCAAATAGTCAAAGTTGTAGTTTTTCAACTAGTCACATACGAATGTGCGAGTTGGACCATAAAGAGGGCTGAGCACCAAAGAACTGATGCTTCTGTGCTGTGGTGTTTCAGAAAATTCTTGAGAGTCCCTTGGACTGCAAGGAGATCAAACAGGTTAATCCTAAAGGAAATCAACCCTGAATACTCATTGGAAGGCTGATGCTGAAGCTGAAGCTCCAGTACTTTGGCCACCAGATGCTGAGAACTAGTTCGTTGGAAAAGACCCTGATGCTGGGAAAGATTGAAGACAAAAGGAGAAGGGGGCGAAAAGGATGAGATGGTTGGATGGCATCACTGACTCAATGGACATGAGGTTGAGCAAACTCTGGGAGACGGTACTGGACAGGGAAGCCTGGCGTGCTGCAGTCCATGGGGTCAAAAAGAGTCGCACATGATTTAGCAACGAAACGACAACAGGAATTTAGGTTAGTCACCAGTTTCTATGCGGTCTGTTTTCAGAGTCGTAGATTTTTCTTCCTGCAACTTTTAAAAAATGAGTAATTACTTAGTGCCTATAAGGTATAGGCACATTAAATTCGGCATAGGTGACTAGGAAAAAAAAAAAGAGGAAGACAAAAGGAACGGAGAGAGGGAGCGAAAGGGAAGTGGGAGGCAAAATGGAAAAGTTAGAGAAGAAAGGTTAAAGCTATGCGGCTGGAATTAAAAACTAGACTGTCAGAAATGGCCCACGGTGTCACTCAGAGATGAACGCGGCTCTGGCCGCAGTGGAAAGGGTCTGGCCTTCAAACAAGTCGAGTTCCAGCTCGAGGCTGGCAGCTAGCTGCTCTGCAGGGCCGCATTCTGAAGCGCTGAGCAGTGTACCCAGACTGCTGAACGCAAAGCGTCTGAAAAGCCAGTCGCCGCCTCTTTGCAGCCTGTGGGGCGCAGCCTGCAACCTCTGCTCTAGAGGCAAAATGGTTTTGTTTGTTCTCCCCGAGTACACTCCTGATACTTGCTAACGTGTGTTCCTGCTCAGGACGCACACAGTTAGACCAGTCAGACTCTCAAGTGGCTGGTGGGTTGTTTCTCTGGAATTGTTTTGCATTTTTCTTTCAGGATTGTTTTGACAAACTCCTGCCAAGTGCTTTCTCTCTTTCTCTCTCACACATAAGACTTCATTTCAACACCACTTTCAGAGTTTTCAGAGCTACTTGTCCTTGAGATGAAAGCTTTAGGGGCTACATAAATGATCATTTAAATATTTTTTGTATGCATTTAAAATTTGGGGATAAAAAAGATAACCAGTACAACGCTGTTATGTAAAAAAGTGAGTGAACTGAATTTAAGTCAAGAAAAACCTAAAGTAAATAATCCTGGTGGCTCAAATAAAACGTAAATCATGAACATTGTATACGGCTGAAGTTTGAAAAAAGTGTTGTTTCTACATTTTATAATGCAGTCACCAGTGGCCACTGTTCCAAAGCTCATCGATTATAGGGAGTGCTACAGGATGCTAGGTGATATTTGGTGAGTAAACACAGGAATGCCCAGCGCTGTAACATTCCGAAAACAGTGAATACAAGACCTCTGTTAGGCCCTTAGTTCCAGCCTAGGTGATAAAATGCAACCGACTTGAGTTACTCGCTCCCACTGAGGACCTAGCCTGCTGCTGCCGCCGAGTCGCTCCAGTCGTGTCTGACTCTGTGCGACGCCATAGACGCCAGCCCACCAGGCTCCCCCGTCCCTGGGATTCTCCAGGCAAGAACACTGGAGTGGCTTGCCATTTCCTTCTCCAGGGGATCTTCCTGACCCAGGGACTGAACCCAGGGACTGAACCCGGGCCTCTTGCGTGCGTGGGCGGATTCTTCACCCCTGAGCCACCAGCCAAGCCCTGTGTAAATGCAACATGGAGAGAGGAGCGCTGTAACTGCGGCGGGCACAGCCACCCCAGAGCACGAAGCAGGCGAGATTCTTTCTTTTGGAGGAGGGAGGGGAGGGCATTAATGTGCATCAGAATAAGGCTTCATTGAGCAGGTGACGGTTGAGTTTTGAAGGCTCCTTACAATTTGTCTCAGCTCAGTTGTCTAGGTACACAAAATTAACCCTTACTTGGATATGTTAAAACTGCGTGCCTGCCTAAACTGCCTCGACACGGGAGAATAAAAACCTAGGCAATAATGAAAACAAAACTAAGTCTAGCAGCAATTAAACCAATTTAGAATATCAGGTCCCTAAACAATTCCTGTTTGTGTTCAAACACGGACCTACAGGGGGTGGTCAAGTTAAAAGGTGAGTTAGCCTCTTGGGGCTTGCTTGAACCAAAGTTGGCGGGGAGATCTCCAGAAATGAGAAGGAGTGAGAGCTGCGAAGGAAGGCAGGGCTCTGGTCCCACAAGTCCCAGGGTCCCGCGGCGGGAAGGAGGGGCTGCGTGCAGATGGGAGCGTCCCAGGCGCCAGGAGCAGGATGCCAGCCTGCGCCGAGCCCACCCGGCCCCGGGGAAGGCGGCGGCCGCCAGCCCTCGAGAAGGGAGCTGAGGGGCTGCGGGCAGGCCGGGCTGACCGCCTGGCTGAGCGGTCGAGAGCGCGGGGCTGGGCCGGCCCGGCCTGCGGAGCCCGGGCTCTGCTCGCGCCGCGAGGGCCGCCTGGGCTGCAATGCCTGGGGACGTCCGCCGACGCCCGCGGGGCTAATGCGGCGACGCTGCTGATGCCAGACAGACGGCAGGGCTGCCCAGACAGCGGCCGCGCCCGGAGCGCTCCACGGGGGCTCCGCGGGGCGCGGGCGCCGGGCGTGGCCGAGCCGCCGCCGCTTCCGCGTGACCTGCCCCCGCCGTCTGCAGACCGCCCGCCGCGGACACGCGGGGGCAGCGCCCGCTGCCCGCATCCCACGCGCTTCCCAGGCTGGCAGGCGGCCGTCTGCTCGCCCCCGCGGGCGGTTCCGCGCTTTGCCGGGGCCCCCAGAAAGCCGAGTGGCCCCCGGGGTTCCCGCCGCGCACCCCCCGGCGCCGCGCACCCCCCGGCGGCTGCTGCTGGGCGCCGCGCAGGCCTTCTCGCAGCGGGGCGGGTGCGCGGAGAGGCCGCCGGTCACACGGGCCGAGGGCGTGCAGGGCGCCGGTGTCCGCGGCGGGGACCGTCTCTCCGTGTGAAGAGCACCAGGCCTGGAGGCAGTTCTGGTGTCACGGAAGAAGGCATCAGAGAGGACGCAGGGTCACCGCGGGCGTACAGCTCCCGGCGTGAAGAGATCCGGCGCGTCCTCACCCCGCCTTCGCGGGGCAAGGAATTGTGCAGCAGCGAGGGCGGGATAAAGCAGGGCGCGAGAACACGCAGCTGCAACCACACTCACAGTAGCGCCGGTTCTGTCTCACTGGGGAGGCCCCAGAGGACAAGCACGCTAGTGGAGAGAAGAGAGATTTCTCGTTCGCGCCTCAGTGCCTTGGATGAAGACGCAAAAGGCAAGGGTAATTTTATTAGTATAATTTATTTATCTCCTAAAAACCCAGTGTCTTACAATAAAACCCTTGACTGTAGCCCGCCAGGCTCCTCTGTCCATGGATTCTCCAGGCAGGAGTATTGGAGTGGGTAGCCATTCCCTTCTCCAGGGGATTGTCCCAATCCAGGAATCAACCACAGGTCTCCTGCATGGTAGGTAGATTCTTTCCCATCTGAGCCACCAGGGAAGCCCCATAATAAAACCCTAGCTGCACTAAGATGAAAATCAACTTGCACAGTATAAAAGGTAGAAGTTAAATATACTTGAAGATATGGGGGCTGAGAAATGCTGAGCAATTGAGTATAAAAGATAGTTGTGGGCTTCCTAGCAGCTAAGGTAAACAGGGAAACATGAATTATGTAGCCCTTGTGGACAAGTAGGATGACATACATGTGTTCAGTAAGAGATAAGTGTGCGTGTCTGGGTAAGCGCGTGGAGAATGCATTGAGAACTCAGATGAGCCTTTATTCTAGGCAAGTTGAACATCTATTGTATAGGCAATGTGATTGTTGATCGCAATGCTCACTGCAGTTTTTAAGAGCTCCAAAGATATTCTACACAGTGAGTCTTGTATTTTTAAACTGATTTGAAAACTGACTGATATTCTGAAGTAAATTTTGAGGGATATTAAGGGCCATATAACTGAGAGTTGTAGCTTCCTTGAACTATGGTTATAACTTTAGGGAGCATGTTCATTCAATTTCTAGCTGACAATGGGGAGAAATTGATTATTTGCTGGAATAAAGAATTGTAATTCTCCACAAGATCTTGCTAGACCAGCATGATGAGCTCAGTCTAAAAGGTTAACTTTAGAAAGAGATGTGAGTAGGGCTGGGCTGGGGCGGGGGCTGGGAGGGAGGTTCAGGAGGGAGAGATCTATGTATATTCATGGCAGATTCTTGCTGAGGTTTGACGGAAAACAACAAAATTCTGTAATGTAATTATCCTTCACTAAAAAATAAATTAATTAAAAAAAACTCCTTCACATGGTCAGTCTGAGTAGCGTTATTCTAAGGACAGGGGTGAAAGGAAATTTTTAAAAGAAGAGAGACGAGAGGAAGGAAAAAAAGAGAAGAGGGAAAGAAAGTAGCAAGAGAGGGAAGGGAAGGGAAAGAAAGGGAAGAAGGAAGGACGGGCTCAGGTCAACAGCGTGGTGTGTCTGGAGGTGAACGAGCACAGAGATACCGCCTAGATTTAGCACAGTCTTGGACAACAGCGTCGAAAAGTGTGCAGACTCTGTGGCCGTATTTAGGTGTTAATCTCTGCTCTGACAATCATCGGTTGTATAACTAGGGGTGTGTTACGTAACTTCAGTTTCCTTGTCTCCAAAATGGGAATTTAAAGAATCAATAACATTTTTGCAATTTAAAAATAAATGCAAATTCTTCACAGAAAGTTTGAAAAATGAAAAGCGTGAAGAAAACAGTCAGCGTGGGTTTTTCTCTTGACTCCACGCAGGGTCCGCGGCTGCCGGCAGGCCACGTGGCCTCTTCACTTTCCTCATTTGCACGCGCGCGCTCGGTCGTGTCTGACCCCCTGTGACCCCGTGGACTGCAGCCCCCAGGCTCCTCGTCCATGGGATTCTCCAGGCAAGGGTACCGGAGCGGGCTGCCCTGCCTCACCCCGGGGATCTCCCCGACCCCGGGATCGAACCCTCCTCTCCTGTCTCCTGCGCCGGCAGGCAGGTTCTTTATCACTAGCCACGGGGAAGCCCTTTTCCTCAATTTAACATTATATTTATGTGCTTTCTCGCTTTATTATCCCTTATGAAAACTCTAATGTCCACGGTACCACAGTTCACGACAGGAGTATCCCTCAGACGACTAGACGTCACCTTCTGATGAGTATTGCTCTGCTTCCTCATAAAAATTATTGTCCAAGCACACTGCACGTATCTTTCTGTATTTGGCCCCATATTCCAGACTCTTCCTCAGGACAGATCCTTCAATGTGAGTAGTGATTCAATGCACAGATTTTATTGGGAATTGCTGACTTTCTTTCTAGAAACGATGTGCTCTTTTAGCGTCAGAGTTCTAAACTGGAGATTATTACCTCTACTTCCAGAGTCCTGGGTAGCAGTCGCTGGCGTTGACAGAAGCTCGGTAACTCTCCAGTATTCGTGTCAGTACAGAGGTACATGGTTGCCTGACACTGGGCCAGGTCCCGGGCATTAGTGAAGAGTGGAACCCAGCCAGTCCCTGGCCTCATGGAGCTTGAGGTCCATGGAGAGTACAGAGACACCCAAGCAAACACAGAGGCGAGCGCCCCGTGAAAGGAGCGATGAGACCCCTGGTTGTAGAAATAGCTCCCTTCCTTGTGCTTGACGGCTCCCCTTGGTGTCTAATTCATAAAGATTAAACTTTTGAGGTAGAGAGTGCTGTGGGCGTGTTTACTTGCTGTGCATGGAGACAGAGGCAGGCTGGTGTGTGCCCCAAAGCTACTTCCAGAAAAGGAATTAAAATTCTCAAGCTGAAAGCCCCTTAGGAACTTCCAGGTGAAAAACTCCTGACCACAACTCCACCCATCTTCCAACCCTCTTTGGTTGAAGGACCTCAGCCTGAGCTGAGGATTGGAGACTGATCACTTCCTCTTGGCAGAGAATTTGAATCCTGGGCCTCCCTGATAGCTCCGTTGGTAAAGAATCTGCCTGCAGTGAGAATACCCCGGTTCCATTCCTGGGTCGGGAAGATCCCTTGGAGAAGGGATAGGTGACCCACTCCAGTATTCTTGGGCTTCCCTTGTGGCTCAGCTGGTGAAGAATCCACCTGCAATGTGGGAGACCTGGGTCCGATCCCTGGGCTGGGAAGATCCCCTAGAGAAGGGAAAGACTACCCACTCCAGTATTCTGGCCTGGAGAATTCCATCGATTGTATAGTCCGTGGGGTCACAAAGAGTCAGACACGACTGAGTGACTTTCACTTTCCAGCCCTTTTACCCCACACAGGGCTGTGCCACAGACAGCAGCACAAACAGAAGCCGTTAGAAAAGGGAAGAAAAGCCTGCAAAGCATGCAGGGAGCCAGGCTTTAAAAGGGCTGGCCTACCAGGATAAAAGACACAACACATAGTCAAAAGAGAAAAATCACAAGTCAACAGGAGTGAAGGTTGCATTATTCCGCAAAGTCAGACACGACTGAGCGACTGAACTGAACTGAACTGATTCTGTTTAGGGAAAGCAGCAATGTCTTTACATCGTTTTCATATTCTTAAAGGTTGCGCTGTATCTGCAGGCATCAGCACAGCAGAAACAAGCAAAAATACATTCCTGGTGGGGGAGAGCAAGGCCAATCAGGTGATTCTGTTAGTTTTGGTTTAACTCAGGGTGCCAAGTGCTCCCTGCCCCCCCGCACCCCCCACCCCATTCTGTGGCATGTGAAGTACTTAATCACTGGAGCAAGGCCAAGCTCTGTTTCTACAGCAGGTATGACGTGTGGGGTGTGTGTATAGTTGGGGGTGTGTTGTTTTGGATACCATATAAACGCCCTGAAATTCTTTCCAGCTGATCATCGGCAGCAGAAAGAAAACTGGGTGAAGAGATTCCGAAATAAAATAAGGTTCTTTCCTTTCATGCATTCAACAATCGCCTATTTAGATGTTCTCTGTGCTAGTCGTATGGACAGGACTTGGTGTTTAGTTTTGGGACCTTTCACAGAAGCGAGGGCAGGATTAGGGGCATTACTGTTACTCAGTCTAAGCTCAAACTTTTCACTGAAAAGTCCAGTGACGAGCGGTTTGGGCATGGATGGGGACGTTATTCAGAAAACCAGCTGAGCAAGGAGATGGTGGATCAGTGTCCCAAAGAACAACCCGGTTGAACTGCTCTTGGATCGAGCAATTTGGAAGCCACTGGAGGCCTTTGCTGGAGCGGTCTCTGGGCGTAAGACGGAGAGCAGATTGTGCTGCAGAAAGAATGGGAGACAGTCGGTGTGGAGAGGAGACCGGGAGGCCTTAGAGGACGATGCAAGACTAAGGCTTCTTCTTCATTTCACCATGGGCGGTAACGCTGCTGCAGAGGGGATCAAAGGGAGACGCCAGAGACGGGGGAATGGCTTGCGCAAGACCCCAGGGCGGGCCCAGGGGCTCAGACGACTGGGTTAGCAGAGGAGAGGGGCCACTTCTGGAAGGGCATGTGGAAACTCGCTGTGGGTGTGGGGCTGGGCAGACAGTGTTCTGGGGCTAGAGCTGGTGAGGATGGTGAAGAGGTGCCTCCAGGTAGCTTCTGTTATTTATTTACTTTTTTTTTCCAGTGAAGTTGGAGGCTGGGTCATTACTGTGGTGAGACAGGAGA
Source organism: Oreotragus oreotragus (assembly GCA_006410675.1). Lineage (NCBI taxonomy): Eukaryota > Metazoa > Chordata > Mammalia > Artiodactyla > Bovidae > Oreotragus > Oreotragus oreotragus. Next base: position 470,426 of record SJYX01008553.1, on the reverse strand, counting down.
GAGCAGAAGAGGGGTCTTAAAGAGACCAGGGAAATTTGCTCTGATCGTCATGGGGACCAGAGGGAACAGCTGACTCAGAGGCTTGGGGCCAGTACTAGGGTTCATAACACCTTTTTGCCTCTGTTGTGGCACCAGTCCGGAGAAGGCAATGGCACCCCACTCCAGTGCTCTTGCCTGGAAAATCCCACGGGCGGAGGAGCCTGGAAGGCTGCAGTCCATGGGGTCACTGAGGGTCGGACACGACTGAGCGACTTCACTTTCCTGCACTGGGGAAGGAATGGCACCCCACTCCAGTGTTCTTGCCTGGAGAATCCCAGGGACGGGGGAACCTGGTGGGCTGCCGTCTGTGGGGTCGCACAGAGTCGGGCACGACTGAGCGACGCGGGAGAGGCAGCAGTCAGCGGACTTTTGGGATCTGCAGTCATGGTCAGCCTGGAATGAAGATGCTGAATAGTACAGAAGGTAACAGGATTGGCGGAAGGTCAAGAAGTGATGGAGGGGTTGGGCCATCGGTCTTGGTTGGCTGGGGCAGGGAGGGAAGCCGAAAGGAGTCGGCTCTGGGAGAGTCGGGGGCATCGTTCGAGGTGGGCTTACAAGGGGGATGGACAGTCGTGTTAACGGCGTTGGCGCATGTTTATGGAGAATTTCCTAGTGGTCAGACACACTCTATTTTCAGAACAATCCTAAGTGCTGTGCCTTATTGCTTTCTTCATAGATGAAGAAATTGAAGCAGAAACTTCAGCAGTTTGCTCCAGATCATTCCATTGGTCTGTGACAGATGAGCCTGTGCTCTTGAGGGATCCAGGCAAGGGACTGAGGGAGTAGCGAGATTTGTGCTGGGACACTGGGCTTCCCTGGTGGCTCAGGGGTAAAGAATCCACCTGCCAATGCAAGAGACTCAGGAGAAGGGGTTCGATCCCTGGGTGGGAAACAGCCCCTGGAGAAGGAAATGGCAACCCACTCCAGTATTCTCCCCAGGGAAACCCCATGGACAGGGGAGCCTGGTGGCATGCAGTCCACTGGGGCGCCAAGCCTGACTTAGTAACTAAACAGTGACAACAGTGGTATGCTGTGGATTAATACTTCACTGCTGAGCTGAGCAGCTATTCCTCCACACTTTCATCACAGAGTTAGTTACAAGAGCGAAAAGGCGAAACAATCCGAGTGTCCGTGAACAGATGAATGGATAAGCACAATGGGGTGTATACACACACAGTGGAGTCTTATTCAACCTTGAAAAGGAATTAATTTTGGCATAAGCTACTACATGGCTGGACTTTGAAAACGTTATGCTTAGCGGAATAAGCCAGACACAGAAGGACAAATAGTGTATGATTCCACTCATATGAAGCACCAAGAATAGGAAAAGTCACAGAGACAAAGCAGGATTGAGGTTGCCAGGAGCTGGGAGGAGATTGTGGGCAGTTTTAGCTCATTAAGCAGAACTTTTGTGGGGGATGATGCGAAGTTTCGGGCAGAGATAGAGGCGATGATTATACAATATCGTGAGTGTATTTAATGTCGCTGAATTGTACACTGACACGGGGTTAAAGTGATAAATATTACATAACATATATTTTACCACTTCTTAAAAAAAAAGATTTCAGTGGGGAGCTACTTCTGGGTGATCACAACAAAAGAGCCGTTGAGGAAGTGAGGCGCTGAATTTGGAGGGAACGATGGTCGGAGCTGAGGAAGGAAGGGAGAGACGCAGAGCGGGATGGGTCAGCCGGCAGGAATCCTGGGTCCTGACGTTTGGCTATCCTCAGGGGCAGCGCCTGGAGCGTTAGCAGGCCCAACGCACGGACCCACACGGAGGGTGCGAACCAGACCGGGATGATGATTCACCCCCTTCTCCAAACTCCCCGAGGCTCAGACGCCGATTTTCGTGGCCTTCCTGACTGTGTGCCTGGTCAGCGGCAGCGGCAGCATCTCCGTTTTGCTCGTCCCCTGGACCCGCCGCTCGGCTCAGCCCCACGTGCTTCTTCCTGGCCAGCCCGGCGGCTCTGGAGGCCTGCTGCCCCTCCACCACTGCCCTCTGACACTGGCCAGCACCCTGTCCGCGGGCAGAACGGTCTCCCTGGCTGCCTGCGGTGCCCAGATGTTCTTCTTCATCTTCCTGGGCAGCGCGGACGGCATCCTGCTGGCCGTCATGGCCTACGACAGGTTCGTGGCCACCTGCCACCCTCTGCGTGACCGCCTCGTGATGAGCGGGCAGCGGCATGCCCGACTGGCCCCAGGCTCCCGGTGCTGGGCTTCGTCTGGGCCACGCAGCTGGCTGTGCCCATCTTCCGACTCCCCTCCTGCAGCAGCAAGGAGAGCGGCATGCTCTCCTGTGACGTCCTGCCCGTCACGAGACTGGCCTGTGCGGACACCCGGGCCCCCGAGGCCACACTCTGTGGTGAGTGTCGCCGTCCTCGCCCGCCCTTTCCTGCTGATCACCCTGTCCTATGCCTTCCTCGCGGCCGCCATCCTGAAGATCCGCTCTGCGGAGGGGAGGCACAAGGCCTTCTCTGCCTGCTCTTCCCACATGACTGTGGTTCTGCTCCAGGATGGAGGTACCAGCCTCATCGACCTGTGCCCCAGCTCCAGCTACTCTCCAGAGAGGGGCCAAGTAGTGTCTGTGTTTACACCTTCATCACCCCTATGCTGAACCCCTTGATCTACAGTATGAGGAATCGAGAGCTTAAGCATGCTTTGAAGAGAGCAGTGATGAGGTTCCTGTCATCCTAAACACTACAAACACCCTGGATGCTCCTCTGTAACACTGTGGGGTGGAGACAGACGGGTGTGCTCTCTGAGAGATGGGAGATGGGGATAAGCGGTCATAGGTTTTTCACTGTTAACTTCTTGCTTATATTATTTTCGAGAAGTCATTTTTCCTTTGTAAGGAAGAGATGGAAACAGTGGAAACAGTGGCAGACTTTATTCTTCTGGGCTCCAAAATCACTGCAGATGGTGATTGCTGCCATGAAATTAAAAGACGCTTATTCCTTGGAAGGAAAGCTATGACCAACCTAGACAGCATATTAAAAAGCAGAGACATTACTTTACCAACATAGATCAGTTTAGTCAAAGCTATGGTTTTTCTAGTAGTCATGTATGGATGTGAGAGCTGGACTACAAAGAAAGCTGAGTGCTGAAGAACTGATGCATTTGAACTGTGGTGTTGGAGTAGACTCTTCAGAGTCCCTTGGACTGCAAGGAGATCCAACCAGTCCATCCCAAAGGAAACCAGTCCTGAATGTTCATTGGAAGGACTGATGCTGAAGCTGAAACTCCAATCCTTTGCCCACCTGATGTGAAGAACTGATTCATTTGAAAAGACCCTGATGCTGGGAAAGATTGAGGGGAGGAGGAGAAGGGGATGACAGAGGGTGAGATGGTTGGATGGCATCACTGACTCAGTGGACATGAGTTTTAGCAAACTCCAGAAGTTGCTGAAGGACAGGGAGGCCTGGNGGGAAAGATTGAGGGGAGGAGGAGAAGGGGATGACAGAGGGTGAGATGGTTGGATGGCATCACTGACTCAGTGGACATGAGTTTTAGCAAACTCCAGAAGTTGCTGAAGGACAGGGAGGCCTGGCGTGTTGCGGTCCATGGGGTCACAAAGACTCGAACATGCCTGAGTGACTGAACTGAAGGAAGAGACGTTTTTAAGAGAACATCTTACCTGTTTGTTTTCTTCCCCATTATCTGTCCATTTCTTCCTTCATCCTCTCTCTATTGCTTGTACACACACACACATACGTTCACTTATCTCATATCATCTCTTTGTGCTTATCCATGGTTGATACTGCCTGAATATGTGCCTTCTTTCCAAATTCACAGGTTCAAATACTAATGCCCAGTGTGATGGCATTAAAATATGGGCCTTAGATGAGAGGTGCGTAAGTCACGAGGACAGAGCCTTGGTGAGTGGAATCACTGCTTTTATGAAAGAGACTCCTCAGAGCTCCTCAGCACCTTCTGCCGTGTGAGGGTACAATGAGAAGTCTGTGACCTTTACCCAACCTCATTCTTAGCTTCCTCATCCACAAAAAGAGGAGTAAAATACCCACAAGACCTAAATTCCGGGGTAGTTACAAGGGTCAAAAGATACAAGTGGACGTACTTTGTGACTTTATTTTTTTGTCCCCCAACCAGGGATCAAACCTGTGCCACCTGCAGTGAAAGCTGTCTTATCCAGTGGACCCCTGGGAAGTCCCTCCGCGTGGCTTTCAGAGGGAGGTAAAGCGGTGCACATCAGGCTCGCTATCCTCAGGCCACGCGCCCTGTAAAGTCTGTGTTCTTTCCTCTGAACCTCTCTCAGGGTGTAGCTCTCCAGTTCTCAGCAGACTCGAACATTGCACGTGTGGGCGGGGGCAGAGCCAGGAGTAAAACGCAAGTCAAGCCAGGGCCGGCCCACATGTGACGCCCACAGTGCAGGCGCCGGGTCTGTGCATTTATGAATGGCTCATCTTTAATCCTACACTATCTTCTAGGGAAAGCGATGGGGAAGGCCTTAGACTCTTAAAGCGCTGTTGGTTTCTCTTTAACTTCATACCTGGAGCTAAACCGTCTCCATCTCAGTCCCTGACTCGGTGTTAGTCCGCTTGGACTCCCTGGTGGCTAGGACTCCGTGCTTTCACTACAGGAGCTGCAGCTCTGATCCCGGTTGGGGAAGTTCTGAATGCCACTCACTTCCTTTCAGCTTATCTGTTCGCTCTCTTCCCCATTCTCTGTGCGTTTCTCCTCCCATTCTCTGTGCGTTTCTCCTCCCATTCTCTCTCTGACTTGCTGTCTCTCTCTCACACACATTCACTTACCTCATATTCTCTCTTGTATATCCCTAGTTGATATGGGCTCCCCCTAATGGCTCAGACAATGAAGACTCTGCCTGCAAAGCAGGATACCTGGGTTTGATCCCTGGGTTGGGAAGATCCCCTGGAGAAGGGAAAGGCTACCCCACTCCAGTAGTCTGGCCTGGAGAATTCCATGGGTTGCAAAGAGTCGAGAGGACTGAGCGACTTTCACTCACGCACGCACTCACTGTGGCCTGTGCTCCCACCCGTGGTAGGTAGAGCGGGAAATGGAAAGGCAAGTCAGAGCAAGCGCCAGCCTGGGAGAAAGCTAGGTCTAGCCATAGCTGGGACTTCTCAGGTGATCCAGTGGCTACGACTGTGAGCTCCCAGTGCCCTGGAGCAGGGGTTCCATCCCGGGGGAGAAACCAGATCCCACCGGCTCCAACTAAAGGCCTCCGAGCAGCAGTGAAGCTCGAGGAGGCCCCGTGCCAGAACCAAGACCTGGAGTAACAAAGGAGCTAGCAGCACATAGACCACAGCTACACCGAAGGCCCAGCGCTACGAGCACAACGCTCTGAGCCACCAAGGGGCCAGTGACGGCCCGGGCCAGCTGCCGGGGAGGCCGCCCGAGCTGCCCCGAGACAGGCTGAGGTCCGCGTGCGCGCAGAGGGGCGCGAGGGCGCTCCCGGGGGGCACGCGGAGGCCTGGCAGGGCCTCCGCTGCCTCCTCCGCTCGCGATCTGCCGAAGCTCGCAAGGGGCGCCCAGCAGCGTTCTCTGATTTTTTCTGACGCGTATCACAGGCCTCAAGGGCAGAAACCATGGCCAGGACTCACGTGACAGGAAACTGAAGGGTCATTTTATTCTCCTGAAAGACAAGAACCCGAAAGGGTCTTCTTTTGCAGCCCCTCGTTTGTTGCTCTGCACTGGTCTACGAGGTGAGTATCTGCAGGACTCCAGTCCTGCCCAACGCTAGGTGTCTGGGGGAGATACACAAGATACGGCCAGACAAACGTGAAGAATACCGCAGTGAGCAAAATAAAACGAATTTGTTTGCTGCGGGTTTGTTCGGCGCCTGCAGTGCGCAAACTTGCGGTCATGACTCTTCAGGGCAGGGATGCTATGCTGCCGTGTTTCTAAATTCTGTCGCCACCAAACTCTTTTATTCCTTGGAATCTCTTAGGAAACGTTTTATCCTGCCGAACCTACTTTGGAAAATGCTGCCATAGCTGATCCTGACTGAACACCGAAAGGGTGATTTCCCTAGTGACTGAAATACTCCAGGCACTTTTCGATTCCCCAGCCTCTTTGAGCAAATAGTGTGGTTACGAGTTAGCAGCCTTTTCCAGGACTGAATAAGGAGTTAATGATTGCCATATATCAGCGCATTCATCATCACAAGAACACATGAGATGCGTGCTATGATGACCTCTGTTTACATATGAGGAGACTCAGACACAGGGAGGATAAGGGTCTTGTTCAAGGTCACACAGCCAGCAAACCTGGAACTGAGCTTTGACCTAGGCCGTGTGGCTTCAAACCCTGGGCGCAAAGCCGCGGCCACTCCCAGCGCCTGCGCTGCCCTGCAAGCGCTCGGGGGATTGCTTCATTCTCCTGCTGTTCTGCTCATCTCGGTCTCTCAGTCATGTCCGACCCCTTGCGACCTCATGGACTGCAGCACGCCAGGCTTCCCTTTCCTCCACCAACTCCCGGAGCCTGCTTCAATTCATGTCCATCGAGTTGGTGATGCCATCCAATTCAATTGCTTAATAAAACTGTCTCCCTAAGTTACTGTGAGGGCTCCAGCGAAAGCCCTCCAGACATAACGGGGCGATAGAAGGCGCAGCAAGGTCGTGCGGACGGCCGCATGGAGTGAGACACTAGGTGGTGTATTTTCCTGATTACAAAATGTTTAAAGACGTAAGCGTTCAACTGCGTCTACCCTGAGGTTTCCCTGTGCTTATCCTGTTAACTCTTGGCAGCTGTTTCACAGAAAAGCAAGCCTGTCTTCTCTAGCTCAGGAATAACAGGACACTTCTCTGCAGACGCTTCCTTACTATGTCTCCCACTTACCAGGCTCTTCAGAGGAGAGCTGTGTGTCCAGGGCCTCCAGGGATGGAGGCAGTCATATAAACAGAAAAACCAATGAATATGGTACAAATTATTTATATTGCCAAATCATAGGCATAGTCTTGTGCTATGAGGAGATTTGTGGGTAGGAAAAACATCTGGACAACATGATATAAAACACCGTATAAACAGGACACATTACTTTTAAACAATTTGTTTTACTGAAGTACAGTTGATTTACAATGTGGTGTTAATTTCTGCGGTATAGCGAACTGACGCAGTGACGCATGTATACGTGTTCCCTTTCGTATTCCTTTTCCTTTATGGCAGATCATGGCGCGTTGACCGTGTCCCTGTGCCTCGCAGCAGGGCCTGTTGCTTGTCCATCCCGTAGACAAGAGTGTGCCTCTGCCAGTTCCAAGCTCCTAGTCCACTCCCCCGCATCTGACACATCTGTTCTCCCTGTTTTTAAAATACAGTATTTAGACGCGGTTCACTGACACACAGTCCATCCTTCAGTGGAGCACGGGGCAGCAACTGTGTTTAGTTTTAAGGTGCAGGAAGGTCCTTTAATCCTTCTTAGGGAGAGGAGAGGAGAATCTGCAGGGAGTGTGTGTGCGTGTGTGTGTGTGTGTGTGTGTGTGTGAGCAGTCAACTATTCTTGATTTAGCCTCAAATAATTGCAGTGCGCCTACCTTGTGGCAGGCCTGGAAGATGAATAATATAAGACAGATTTTGTTTTCTTGGGCTCTAAAATCACTGCGGACAGCGACTGCAGCCATGAAATTAAAAAAAAAGATTGCTTCTTGGAAGGAAAGCTATGACAAACCTAGACAGCATATTAAAAAGCAGAGACATCATTTTGCCAACAAAGGTCCATCTAGTCAAAGCTATGGTTTTTCCAGTAGTCATGTATGGATGTGAGAGTTGGGCCATAAAGAAGGCTGAGTGCTGAAGAATTGATGCTTTTGAACTGTGGTGTTGGAGAAGACTCTTGAGAGTGCCTTGGACAACAAGGATATCAAACCAGTCCATCCTAAAGGAGATCAGTCCTGAATATTCATTGGAATATTGCTGAAGCTGAAGATCCAATACTTTGGCCACCTGATGTGAAGAGTCAACTTGTTGGGAAAGACCCTGATGCTGGGAAAGATTGAAGGCAGGAGGAGATGGTTGGATGGCATCTCCGACTCAATGGACGTGTGTGTGTGAAGTTGCTCAATCGTGTCCGACTCTTTGCGACCCCATGGACTGTAACCCACCAGGCTCCTCCCTCCATGGGATTCTCAAAGCAAGAGTACTGGAGGGGGTTGCCATTTCCTTCTCCGGGGGATCTTCCCGACCCAGGGATCGAACCTGGGTCTCCCGCATTCCAGGCAGATGCTTTAACCTCTGAGCCACCAGATCCTGGATGGACATGAATCTGAGCAAATTCCGGGACATAGTGGAGAACAGAGGAGTCTAGTGTGCTGCAGGCCATGAGGTCACCAACAGCTGGACACGACTGAGCGACTGACCGACAGAAACATTGCCATTAGCATAAATGTAAGCAACTGGGTACAAGGCAACCCAGGATTTGCTTCTAAAAGAGATCTGAGCAAGTACTCTTGAGGGCGGAGGGGCAGAGGATCATGGAGACCATCCCAGTGGCTGGAGAAGGCCTCAGTCTTGAGGAGCAGCAGAGCCTTGCCAGACATGAAATGCAGAAAGAGCAACCTAGGCAGAGATAGGTGGGAATCATGGGCACAGTGGGTGCAGAGAGGAGGTGAGAGTTTGCTGAGGCTGCTGGTGTGTGTGTGTGAGAGAGAGAGAGAGAGAGAGGCGGTAATAGAGCGGGGGGCTTGGAGCCAGACTGGGTCAAGGCTTGAATGCTATTTGAAGAGGACTCTGGACCCTGTACTCTTGTAATGAGAAGCCACTGATGGATTTCAATCAGAAGAAAGACATGATGGAATCACATCGCCGGAAGAGTCACAGTGGCTAAGTGCCTGGGCTTCCCTGGGGCTCAGATGGTAAAGAATCTGCCTGCAATGCAGGAGATCCGCATTCCATCCCCGAGTCAGGATCTCTGGGTCGCGAAGACCCCCTGGAGGAAGAAATGGCGACCCACTGCAGTATTCCTGCCTGGAGAGTCCCACGAATGCCGGAGCCTGGAGGGCTGCGGCCCGCAGGGTCGCAAAGAGTCAGACACGACTGGAGCGGCCAGGCAAGCGTGCAGGCTGAGGCTTCGCAGGCCTCTGGCCTGATGGTCGGGGCTGGGCTCACATCCACGACGAGGAGGCGCAAGGCGGCCGACCTCTCGAAGCTCATGGAAGGTGTGGGAGGCAGACGGGGTAACTGCACAGAGGCAGAGCTGTGATGAAGCCCGGTGTGTCACAGAGGTGCGTTTGAGGGACACGATCCTACACTGGCCAGCACCGTCCAGTTCAGACACAGAGAAGAGAGCTCTAAGGCGGTGAAATGGCACAGGGCTGGCATTCCTTTGGGATCTGATCTGTGTTCCTGGCAGCCACCGAGATGGCCCCTGGTCTTCATTCCCTTGTGTGTCCCCTCACCCTGAGTAGGGGCTGAGCCCAGTGATTCACCTTTTTTTTGTTTCTTTAGTTTTTTGAATGTTGAGTTTCTTTTTAATTAATGTTTAGATTGAAGGATAATTGGTTTACAGAGTTTTGTTGTTTTCTGTCAAACCTCAACATGAATCAGCCATCAGTTCAGTTCAGTTCAGTCGCTCAGTCGTGTCCGACTCTTTGCGACCCCCTGAATTGCAGCGCGTCAGGCCTCCCTGTGAATCAGCCATAGGTGCACATATATCCCCTCCTTTTTGAACCTCTCTCCCATCTCCCTCNCCTCAACATGAATCAGCCATCAGTTCAGTTCAGTTCAGTCGCTCAGTCGTGTCCGACTCTTTGCGACCCCCTGAATTGCAGCGCGTCAGGCCTCCCTGTGAATCAGCCATAGGTGCACATATATCCCCTCCCTTTTGAACCTCTCTCCCATCTCCCTCCCCATTCCACCCCTCTAGCCTGATGCAGAGCCCTGTCTGAGTCCGCTGGCTACCTACTTCACACATGGTAATCTAAGTTTCCATGTTGCTCTTTCCATCCCTCTCCCCCTCTCCTCCCCTCCCTTTTCCTCAAGCCTGTTCTCTTTGTTTCTCCATTGCTGCCCTGCAACTAAATTCCTTGGTACTATCCTTCTAGATTCCCTATACACGGGTTAGCGTACAGCAGTCACCTTCCTCCTTCTGACCCACTTCACTCTGTATAGCAGGCTCTAGGTTTGTCCACCTCATCAGAACCGACTCCAGTGCGCTCCCTCTGACGGCTGAGTAAGGCTCCGCTGCGCTCCCTCTGATTCATCTGCCGATGGGCATCTAGGCTGCTTCCAGGTTCTAGCTGTTGTAAATAGTGCTGCAGTGAACAACAGGATGCACGTGTCTTTTTCAGTTTGGTTTCCTCAGGGTATGTGCCTAGGAACGGCATTGCTGGGTCATATGGTGGTTTTATTCCTGATTTTTAAAGGAATCGCCACACTGTCTTCCATAGTGGCGGCATCAGTTTACATTCCCACCAGCAGTGCAAGAGCGTTCCCTTTTCTCCACACTCTCTCCAGCATTTATTGTCTCTAAACTTTTTGATGATGGCCGTTCTGACCGGTGTGAGGTGATATCTCATTGTAGTTTTGATTTTTATTTTTCTAGTAATGAGCGATGTGGAGCATCTTTGCCTGTGTGTGTCAGCCACCTGTGTGTCTCCTTTGGAGAAATGTCTGTTTAGGTCTTTTCCCCACTTTTTGATTGGGTTGTTAGTTTTTCTGGTATTGAGTTGTATGAGCTGCTTGTATATGTTGGAAATCAATCCTTTGTCAGTTGTTTCATTTGCTGTTATTTTCTCCCATTCTGAGGATTGTGTTTTTAACCTCGATTATAGTTTCCTTTGCTGTGCAAAATCTTCTAAGTTTAATCAGGTCCCGCTTGTTTACTCTTGTTTTTATTTCCTCTACTGTGGGAGGTGGGACTCACCTTTAATCAATAGAATACAGCTAAAGTGACGTCACAGCGAGGTTAGCTTCTAAACACACTTTGGTTTCTCTCTGTCCCTTTCACTTGCATAGTCTGATGGACTTGAGCTGCCCTAGGAAGGGGCCTATGGGGTTAGGAACAGCCCCGATGAACTGAATCCTGCCGGCAACCATGTGAGTGACTTCAGAAGCAGGTTCTTTCCCAGTCAAGCCCTGAGATAAGGCATAGCCCCCAGGCAACATCTTAACTACAGTCTTGAGGCAGAGGCACCCAGCTAAACTGCACCTGGGTTCCTGAATCACAGAAACCATAAGGATAATGTTGTTTCATTCTGTTTTAGGGCAATCTGTTACGCGGCAATAGGTCACTAATGCAAAGGTAAGGGGGTGCAAAGCGCGACTCAGAAAGTGTACTCTGAGCCCTCCCCGCGGCGGGGAAAAGTCACCACGGGGGCGCAGAGAGGTCTCCCCTTCAGTTATCCGGCTCCCGTGTCTCCTCTGACCGAGCGACACAGCCGGGCCGGGCTGCCTCCCGGTGCAAGAGTCACGGCCGGCCTGAGGGCAGGACGGGCTCAGCCTCAGGTCTTTCCTCCTGCGGGGAACAGACGGGCTTGGGTGGAAGAGAGGGAAGCAGAGACTCAGACCCCAGGGTCCTCTTTTTGGTTTCTTTGCTTTTTACTTTAATTGAGAACCAGTAGACATCGGTTTTACGTTCTAATTAACTTTTAATTAGAATAATGTGAGCAAACACTGGGCTCAGAGTTTGACCTGACACCGGACTGTCCGAAGAGTCGAGTACCCTAAGGGGGTTCGTTCTTATGACCGCCCTAGTGGACTTCCTCCTGCATCCCTGACCCAGGGATCCACCCGCATCTCCCGCACACCACTGCACCACCTGCGCAGACCTAGCGGTTGAAGGAAGGAAGTGAGTGTCAGTCGCTCAGCTGTGTCCAGCTCTCTGCGACCCCATAGAGTAAAGAGCCTCTTGATGAAAGTGAAAGAGGAGAGTGGAAAAGGTGGGTTAAAGCTCAGCATTCAGAAAACTAAGATCATGGCATCCGGTCCCATCACTTCATGGCAAATAGATGGGGAAACAGTGGAAACAGTGTCAGACTTTATTTTTGGGGCTCCAAAATCACTGCAGATGGTGACTGCAGCCATGAAATTAAAAGACGCTTTCTCCTTGGAAGGAAAGTTATGACCAACCTAGACAGCATATTTAAAAGCAGAGACATCACTTTGCCAACAAAGGTCCGTCTAGTCAAGGCTATGGCTTTTCCAGTGGTCATGTATGGATGTGAGANGTCCCATCACTTCATGGCAAATAGATGGGGAAACAGTGGAAACAGTGTCAGACTTTATTTTTGGGGCTCCAAAATCACTGCAGATGGTGACTGCAGCCATGAATTAAAAGACGCTTTCTCCTTGGAAGGAAAGTTATGACCAACCTAGACAGCATATTTAAAAGCAGAGACATCACTTTGCCAACAAAGGTCCGTCTAGTCAAGGCTATGGCTTTTCCAGTGGTCATGTATGGATGTGAGAGTTGGGCTATAAAGAAAGCTGAGCGCTGAATAATTGATGCTTTTGAACTGTGGTGTTGGAGAAGACTCTTGAGAGTCCTTTCCAACCAGTCCATCCTAAAGGAGATCAGTCCTGGGTGTTCATTGGAAGGACTGATGTTGAAACTGAAACTCCAATCCTTTGGCCACCTGATGCAGATAGCTGACTCATTTGAAAAGACCCTGATGCTGGGAAAGATTGAGGGCAGGAGGAGAAGGGGATAACAGAGGATGAGATGGCTGGATGACATCACCAACTTGATGGACATGTGTTTGGGTAAACTCCGTGAGTTGGTGATGGACAGGGAGGCCTGGTGTGCTGCGGTCCATGGGGTCACAATGAGTCGGACACGACTGGGCAACTAAACTGAACTGAACTGAGAGTGTAGCCTGCCAGGCTCCTCTGTCCATGGGATACTCCAGGCTGGAATATTGGAGTGGATTGCCATTCCCTTCTCCAGGGGATCTTCTCGGCCCAGGGATTGAACCCGGGTCTCCCGCATTGCAGGCGGATTCTTTACTATCTGAGCCACCAGGGAAACCAGACATTGAATGAGCCACACTCAGTGTTTTGAGGAGGGCATGGCAACCTGCTCCAGTATTCTGGCTGGGAAGATCCCAGGGACAGAGGAGCCTGGTGGGCTGTGGACCACGGGGCTCAAAGAGTCGGACACACTGAGGTGAAAGTGAACGCTGCCTCTTTAGTGCGGAATCAGCCACACGCTAGACACAGCGGGAAACCCAGCACCAGGGCAGAGCAGGAAAATGAAATGCATCAGCGAGAAGGGGCGCCTGCAAAGCCTCAAGCCCAGGCGCTCTGCATCTGCCTGGAGACGCTGCAGAGCCCGCTGGGCTCTGCTAGAGATTTCCTCACCAGCCTTTGCACTCCCCTTGCCCAGGTCCCTTGTCCCTCAGTAACTTGCCTTTCTTCAGCTTATTTTGCACAACTAGCTTCTGGAAGTCAGACTTCCACCTGTCATGGAAGAGCAAATATTAATAGAAGATGAACAAAGTTGGGTTCACACCTAACAGGAGTTTAAAAAGGCCCGAAGTCTGTCATAACGACCTTTAAATAGATGTCATGAAGCTCTGATGATGCTTCCCTTCATGGGTTCCTGGACCCCCAAGTGCAGTTAAGAAGGCTTTAAAAAGATTGTAATAAAAAATTTTAATATATTTTTTTGTTTTGGCCATGCTGTGCAGCACAGAGTCCCCAGACCAGGGGTCGATTCTGTGCCCTGAATTGGGAGTGTGGAGTCTTAACCACCAGGCCACCAGGAAAGTCTGAAGGGGGCGCTTTATGCTGGCTTTCATGTGTTAAAAGTTTANGGCCATGCTGTGCAGCACAGAGTCCCCAGACCAGGGGTCGATTCTGTGCCCTGAATTGGGAGTGTGGAGTCTTAACCACCAGGCCACCAGGAAAGTCTGAAGGGGGCGCTTTATGCTGGCTTTCATGTGTTAAAAGTTTAAAGAAAATCAAATAGTCATTCTGTTATGGCCTCATAGGATAACCAAAAGGTCATTTTATTTTTCTTCACAGAAATATCCTTTCATAGGAAACCTGCTTTCTTTCTGTTTCCTAGTTTTATTGAGATATAACTGACACATAACATTGCGTTAGTCTAAGGGGTCCCACATGAGTTTACAGAGAATTGTTGGCATGTAGTTGATTTACAGCGTTGCGTTAGTTTCAGGTGTAAAGTGATTCAGTTATCCGAATACTCATTCTTTTTCAGATTCTTTTCTCATATAGGTTATTACATAAATCTGAGTAGAGTTCCCTATGCTACTGTTGGTTATCTATTTTATACACAGCAGGGTGTGTATGCTAATCCCAAATTCCTAATTTATCTGTCCCTGCCATGTTGCCCCTTTGGTGACTATGAATCTGTTTTCAAAACCTGTTAGTGTTTCTTTTTTGTAAATAAGTTCATTTACATCAAATGACCGGATAAATGCATATTCTGCAAATATTGCCATAATATATCCATCACCTCACACAGTTACAATTTGATTTTTTTATGATGAGAACTTTTAAGGTCTATTCTCTTAGCAACTCTAAATGCCTAACACAGTATTGTTAACCACTTGTACACTGTACATTATGTCCCCCAGGACTTACGTATTTTGTAATTGTACTTTTTGACCCACGTCACCCATTTTCCTCCCCAGCACCCACTTCTGGCAATCATCTGTTCTCTCTATCTATGAGTTTGCAGAAATCAAATACTATTCTCTTAGCAACTCTAAATGCCTAACACAGTATTGTTAACCACTTGTACACTGTACATTATGTCCCCCAGGACTTATGTATTTTGTAATTGTACTTTTTGACCCACGTCACCCATTTTCCTCCCCAGCACCCACTTCTGGCAATCATCTGTTCTCTCTGTCTATGAGTTTGCAGAAATCAAATGTCTGATTATCTAGCAAATGTATTTTCTAAGTGTTATAGAATCATTCAAGCACAGTAACCACAAATAAAAATAAGGAATGTGTGATGTTCTGGATCTTTGACTTAGATTTCTAATTAAAAATAAAAAGATATGCAACAAACAGCAAAGGTTTACTGTATAGCACAGGGAACTATAGTCAATATCTTATAATAATCCGTAATGGAAAATAATCTGGAAAAATAATAGATGTTCAACCAAATCACACCGCTGTGCACCTGAACCATTGTAAGTGAACTATACCTAAATAAAGTATATACATTAAGAAAAAAAAAAAGCTTAGAAAAAGAGAAAAGGTTGAGAAGCACCAGTTTTGATCAACACCTTATCTCACAGATGAGAACACAGGTTGTGTGATGTCAGGTGACAGCTGTTTTATGGTGGAAACTCCGTCTAGAATGCAGTCCTCCCGGAGCTGTGTCAGCAACTGCCCCGTGGCCCCAGAGCTGCCCTCCCCACGTGGAAAAGCCATCTGGTGACAGGAAAATCCCTAAGTATTCAGACAAAGGTAAGGGGCAAGAAAGAGCGGTGGAAGTTACGGGGAGGGAAATGTTTGTTCTGCATAACAAAAAACTTTCAAACAACAGGTGGAACTGTTCAACCAGAGAAAGTGTTTGGGGGAAAAAAAAAAAATTACAGTACGTTGAGGCAGAGGCTGAATGGCCACCCTTGATCATCTCCTAGGTCCTCTTCAGCCTTCTAATGTAGGAGCTGTTCACGAGTCTGCGTCCTCAGAAGACTGTTCCAGAGCGCTGAGCCTCGCCGTCCTCCTTAAGAAACGTGTGCTACGGAGAGAAGCTGGGACGCGATTTCCGACCTGCTCGCCTTTCCCACTGCTGACCACCTGGGGCGCACGAGCCTTCCTGGGACCCGAGACGGGACGGCGACCCCGGATCGCCGGCTGCAGGGACGCGGACCCGGGCGGGGCGAGGGTGCAAACCGTCCTCCCGCCGCAGACCGCCTCCTCGGGAGGCCAGCACGCCAGAACGGATGGCGCATCGAGATCGCACCGGAGGCCGAATTCTGCTAGGATTATGGAAAAAAAAAACAATTAAAAAAATATGGATAATTTTAAAAGTCTTTACTGAACTTGTTATAATACTGTTCCTGTTTCATGTTTTGGCCGCTCGGTTCCTGAGCAGGGATGGAACCCACACTGCACGCCCCCGCCCCCATGGAAAGGGGAAGTCTTAGCCACGGGAGGGAAACCACAGAGCCAGGAGAATAGTCACAGCATTTAATCTGGTTGCCTAGCGCAGAGTCCTTCCCTGAGTTGAGAACTGACCCTTCGCCACGGGCGGTCCCATTGTCTGAGCGCCTCTCCTTATCTGCGGGACACACAGCGCTTGCTCCCGAGCAGGAAGACGGGCAGGGAGGAGGAAAGAAAGGGGTGGGGCGGGGAGGGGCAGGGGCAGGACACGCCCAGCGGAAGGGAACACCGGCGGGCGAGACTGCTGGCAGGAGGAGCCGGGATGGCTGGATGGCATCGCCGACGCGATGGCAGGAGCTGAGCAAGCTCCGGGAGTTGGTGATGGGCAGGGAGGCCTGGCGCGCTGCTGTCATGGGGTCGCAAGAGTCGGACACGACTGAGCGCCTGAACTGAACTGACCCACCTGGGGAAATCAGATAGGAAATAACAGCTTAAGGTTTCCAGGACAAACATCAAACACCTTCCCTTTACACCTCTGCCCCACAGGAGACAATCAGCCGCTCCTCCTCTGGCAACAGGCCTCACAGCAGACGGGGAAGCTGTAATATCTCTGATTCACCCGCTAGAGAAGCAGTAACTGAGGCGTCCACACGGTGAGTGGCAGCTGTTCTGACCGCATCACTGAACTGCGTACATTTCTCTGACGGATCCCCATGGCCGACATCATAAAATCCAAACTCTTCGTCCCAGCCCACCTCACGCTGCCTCACCTCCAGTGATTTTCACGAAAAAGACTTTTTCAGCTCCAACCCGCAGTTTCTGGACCTCACACATTCCTTTATTCGAATGCCCTTCCTCCAGGCAGAGTTAGTAGCTCTCTCTCCCATCTACTGGGAGGCTTCCCAGTTGCCGCTCGTGGTAAAGAACCCACTTGCCGGGTTCAGTCATAACTGTGTCGGGAAGATCTCCCAGAGGAGGGCGTGGCAACCCACGCCAGTACTCTTGCCTGGAGGATGCCAAGAACAGCACATTCCATGGCGTCGCAAAGGGTTGGAAGAGGGGTGATTGCTACGACCAGTGGGTTTTCTTGGCAAAACTCTATTAACCTTTGCCCTGCTTCATTCTGTATTCCAAGGGCAAATTTGCCTGTTACTGCAGGTGTTTCTTGATTTCCTATTTTTGCATTGCAGTCCCCTATAATGAAAAGGACATCTTTTTGGGGCGTTAGCTCTAGAAGGTCTTGTAGGTCTTCATAGAACCATTCAACTTTAGCTTCTTCAGCATTACTGGTTGGGGCATAGGCTTGGATTACTGTGATATTGAACGGTTTGCCTTGGAAACGAACAGAGATCATTCTGTCGTTTTTGAGATTGCATCCAAGTACTGCATTTCGGACTCTTATGTGGACTATGATGGCTACTCCATTTCTTCTGAGGGATTCCTGCCCTCAGTAGTAGATATAATGGTCATCTGAGTTAAATTCACCCACTCCAGTCCATTTTAGTTCTCTGATTCCTGAAATGTCAATGATCACTCCTGCCATCACCTGTTTGACCACTTCCAATTTACCTTGATTCATGGACCTAACATTCCAGGTTCCTATGCAATATTGGTCTTTATAGCATCGAATTTACTTCCTGCACCAGTCACATCCACAGCTGGGTGTTGTTTTTGCTTTGGCTCCATCTCTTCATTCTTTCTGGAGTTATTTCTCCGCTGATACGAACAAAGCTAGTGGACGTGATGGAATTCCAGTTAAGCTATTTCAAATCCTAAAAGATGATGCTGTGAAAGTGCTGCACTCAATATGCCAGCAAACTTGGAAAACTCAGCAGTGGCAACAGGATTGGAAAAGGTCAGTTTTCATTCCAATCCCAAAGAAAGGCAATGCCAACGAATGCTCAAACTACCACACAATTGCACTCTTCTCACACGCTAGCAAAGAAATGCTCAAAATTCTCTGAGCCAGGCTTCAACAGTACGCGAATGGTGAACTTCCAGATGTTCAAGCTGGAGGAACCAGAGATCAAATTGCCAACATCCGTTGGATCATTGAGAAAGCAAGAGAGTTCCAGAAAAACATCTATTTCTGCTTTATTGACTATGCCAAAGCCTTTCACTCTGTGGATCACAACAAAATGTGGAAAATTCTGGAAGAGATGGAAATACCAGACCACCTGACCTGTCTGATGTGACCTGACCTGTCTCTTGAGAAATCTGTATGCAGGTCAGGAAGGAACAGTTAGAACTGGACATGGAACAACAGGCTGGTTCCAAATTGGGAAAGGAGCACGTCAAGGCTGTATATTGTCACCCTGCTTATTTAACTTCTATGCAGAGTACATCATGAGAAACGCTGGGCTGGAGGAAGCACACACTGGAATCAAGGTTGCCAGGAGAAGTATCAATAACCTCAGATATGCAGATGACACCACCCTTATGGCAGAAAGTGAAGAACTAAACAGCCTGTCGATGAAAGTGAAAGAAGAGAGTGAAAAAGTTGGATTAAAACTCAACATTCAGAAAACGAAGATCGTGGCATCTGGTCCCATCACTTTATGGCAAAGAGGGGGAAACAATGGAAACAGTGGCAGACTTTATTGTTTGGGGCTCCAAAATCACTGCAGATGGTGACTGCAGCCCTGAAGCTAAAAGACGCTTACTCCTTGGAAGGAAAGTTATGACCAACCTAGACAGCATATTACAAAGCAGAGACATTACTTGGCCAACAAAGGTCCGTCTAGTTAAGGCTATGGTTTTTCGAGTGGTCATATATGGATGTGAGAGCTGGACTGTGAAGAAGGACTGATGCTTTTGAACTGTGGTGTCGGAGAAGACTCTAGAGAGTCTCTTGGACGGCAAGGAGATCCGACCAGTCCATCCTAAAGGAAATCAGTCTTGAATATTCACTGGAAGGACTGATGTGGAAGCAAGAGCTGGACTGTGAAGAAGGACTGATGCTTTTGAACTGTGGTGTCGGAGAAGACTCTAGAGAGTCTCTTGGACGGCAAGGAGATCCGACCAGTCCATCCTAAAGGAAATCAGTCTTGAATATTCACTGGAAGGACTGATGTGGAAGCTGAAATTCCAGTACTTTGGTCACGAAGAGCTGACTCGTTTGAAAAGACCCTGCTGCTGGGAAGGATTGAAGCCGGGAGGCGAAGGGGCCAGCAGAGGCTGGATGGCTGGATGGCATCACCGACTTAGTGGACAGGAGTCTGAACAAGCTCTGGGAGTTGGTGATGGACAGGGAGGCCTGGCGCGCTGCAGTCCGGGGGCCGCGGAGAGCCGGCCAAGACCGAGCGCGCGCGCGCAGGCGGGGCCGCCCCTCGGCCGCGGCGCGGGCCCTTTAAGGGCGGGGCGCGGCCCAGGTGAGGGCGGCCGCCGGCGGAGCCGCGCCCCGGAGCCGCGGCGGGAGCGCGGGCGGGCCTCGCGG
>SJYX01008553.1:412995-446310 GCA_006410675.1 Oreotragus oreotragus | reverse complement strand
GGCCCCCCCCCCCCCCCCCCCCGGCTTCTGGAGCACAGGCTCAGTAGATGCGGTGCCCGGGCCTCGTTGCTCTGAGGCCTGTGAGATCTTCCCCGGGCCAGGGATCGAACCTGTGTCTCCTGCATTGGCAGGTGGATTCTTTACCCCGGAGCCACCCAGGGAAGCCCTGGCGAAGACATTTGTGATACTCAGAGCTGCCCAAGCTGGGGCCAGGCTGGTGGGACCTGGGAGGGAGGCTTGGTGGGATGTTGACTGTTGTAGGAATTTGAGCCTTCTTGGAAAGGGGGGCAGCCCCTGAGGAGGTTCAAAGTCTCCATCAACCCTGAGGGTGTGTGTTTCTGAAAGGGCTTCACTGGGAGCCTGTCCCAAGCACTCAGAGGATCACCGCACCCTCCCCTCAGGGTCACTGAGGGTGAAATGAGATAATCCCTGATAATCACCCAGGGCAGTCAACTCAAGTTCCCCAGACAGACGGGCTGGGAGCAGCACCTTCCCTGAAGGGCGCCCCTTCCTGCTGCCGCAGTCGCTGGCCTTGACTTATGTCTCTTGCCCTTCTCTCCTGGCGGGCCGGCCCAGAAGCCCGCCTTTGGTGACGTCAGGCTGGCCGGGAGCTGTGGTGCCCACGCCCAGCCCGTCTCACCAGGCGGTTCCTGCTGCTGGCTCAGTCGCTGAACTTTGGATCCGCTGAGTCCAGACCCTTCCCGTCCCGGAGCCTCTTGCCCAGCCCTGGTTTCATTCAGGCAGCACCTTCTGTGTCCCCGCCCTCCCAGAGGCTCCCGAGCGAGGGTGGGAATTGAGGCTGAGGGACACAGGTTGCGGGGCCTTGGGGGGAGGCACACGAGGAACAGAACGATGGTCCTGTCCCTGAGAGGGGAACAACTCCTTGAAGACCCGTGGGCCGGTCCCTGGCGCTGGGGCTTTAGGGCCCGGGGCTCCTCCCAGAAGAAGTGGTGCTTCCGCCTGAGTCCTTGTTGGGACTGAGTCGGCTCTGTTCCGAGGCTGGAGCGGCTCCTTAGAAGAAGCACAGAGATCCTGGAACTTCTCACCCATTCTCCCTTTGGGCTTCACGGAGACACCACTGTTGGTGCTTTCTAACCTCTGCTTGCCTCTGCTGGGCATCCTGATACGTAGAGCTTTTAATTTCTGGCCATGCTACAAGGCGTGTGGGATCTTAATAATAATAGTTCCCCAACCAGGGATTGAACCCAGGTCACAGCAGTGAAAGCGTCTTAACCCCTGGCCCGCCAGGGAATTCTAGGCAGAGTTCTTATACAGAGCCCTGGTCTGAAAGAAGATGTGGTCCTATAGGGAAAACAAAGGGATATGGCGCATGGAAAGCAGACCCCCAGCATCAAATGGGACCAGTGACAGACTCTATTTTCTTGGCTCCAGAATCACCATGGACCGTGACTGCAGCCATGAAATTAAAAGACGCTTACTCCCTGGAAGAAAAGTTAGGACCAAACTAGACAGCATATTAAAAAGCAGGCATCACTTTGCCAACAAAGGTTCTTCTAGTCGAAGCTGTGGTTTTTCCAGTAGTCGTGTGTGGATGTGAGACTTAGACCATGTGGAAGGCTAAGCACCAAAGAATTGATGCTTTCGAACTGTGGTGTTGGAGAAGACTCTTGAGAGTCCCTAGGACTGCAAGGAGATCCAACCTGTCAATCCTAAAGGAAATCAACCCTGAATAATCATTGGAAGGACTGATGTTGAAGCTGAAACTCCAGTACTTTGGCCACCTGCTGCAAGGAGCTGACTCATTGGAAAAGCCCCTGATGCTGGGAAGGGATTGAAGGCAGGAGGAAAAGGGGACGACAGAGGATGAGATGGTTGGATGGCATCACCGACTGGATGGACATGAGTTTGGGTGGACTCTGGGAGTCGGTGGTGGACAGGGAGGCCTGGCGTGCTGCAGTCCACGGGTCACAGAGAGTCAGACGCGACTGAGCAAGTGAACCACAGCAACATCAAGGTTGGTCCTGCTCACAGGGAG
The DNA here is from genome assembly GCA_006410675.1 of Oreotragus oreotragus. NCBI lineage: Eukaryota > Metazoa > Chordata > Mammalia > Artiodactyla > Bovidae > Oreotragus > Oreotragus oreotragus. The sequence continues at coordinate 444,314 of SJYX01008553.1, read as the reverse complement.
GCAGCGATGTGTGGGATGGAGGTCACGGGGTTGGGATGCGTGTCCAGAGAGCTGGAAACGTCTTGGGGTTTACTGGGCCCCCCACAGAGAGCCAGTAAGGATGCGCTGATGACGTCGACACCTGAGGCGCTCAAGACCAGACCAGCTTTTCACTCTGTTGTGTCCTGCAGGGCTTGTCCCTGGCCTCCTTCCCATTTTGAAGTTCCCCATATGAGTGCTCCAGGAGCCCGGTCACATCGGTTGTACAACCGTCAGAACGGGGGCTGTGCTTCCCCTTTGAAGGCTTCTGGTGGTTGGGGTTCCTCCCTGCCTCCCTGGCCGGATTCGCTCCCCGGGAGAGCTGCCCCGGGTGAGCAGACGGCGGTGCAGCTGAGACGGGAGTGACAGGGATTGCGAGGGATTACAGACCCAGCAGCCAGAGGTCAGAGAGAGAATGCGGGGCTGGGGAAGGCGATTAGTTCTATTTTTACCCCCGTGGGGGCGGGGAGGGGGCGGGGGACACGTGCTCGAGCGTGCTGTCTCCCCTCCCTCAGGGTCCCCTCCCCGTTTGGGAACATTCCCTTCCCGTCTTTCCAGGCTGGCTCCTTACAGGCAACGCTCCTGAAACAGCCTGGGACCTGCCCCCTGCCCGCCAGCAGCCCTGGTGGGTCGCACGTGGCTTCAGAGCAAAGTATTTCTCTTCTGTTGTCAGTGGGTTTTTTCTTTTCTCTTTTTTTTCTTACCACGGCCTGGGCTTGAAAGCACCTTCTGTCTGTCTCGTATGAGCTGGACTCTAGTCCCCTGAGTCCTGTGGTCTCTCAGATCCGGGCCCGTGACTGGTTGGACTCTAGTCCCCTGAGTCCTGTGGTCTCTCAGATCCGGGCCCGTGACTGGTTGGACTCTAGTCCCCTGAGTCCTGTGATCCCTAAGTCCTGTGATCTCTCAGATCCGGGCCCTTGACTGGTTGGACTCTAGTCCCCTGAGTCCTGTGATCTCTCAGATCCGGGCCCGTGACTGGTTGGACTCTAGTCCCCTGAGTCCTGTGATCTCTCAGATCCGGGCCCGTGACTGGTTGGACTCTAGTCCCCTGAGTCCTGTGATCTCTCAGATCCGGGCCCGTGACTGGTTGGACTCTAGTCCCCTGAGTCCTGTGATCTCTCAGATCCGGGTCTGTGACTGGTTGGTGTCACCTCACCGTATCAACTGTGGTAACGATGGTCACTGATTGAGCTGCCGCTTCCTGTTGGAAAGGACGTGTGTGTGTCTAATCCTCTCGACCCTGCAAGGCAAGGTGGTGGTATAGTATTCCCGTCTTACAGGTGAGGGAATTGAGGCTCAGATGGGCCTGAGGGTCAAGTGGTGAGATCAGGGGCTGAGCGAGCCCGTCTTGCTCATCTCTCACTGTCGCTGGTCGCCTCCCCAGCTGCCCTGTGTGCCCCCTGACGCTGTGGCAGACGGGACCCGCACCCTTCCGCGTGGTAAACTCTTGTCACTGATCACTAACATCTTGGCCCTTACACACCTTATTCTTCACTGGGACTTACCCTTCTGGCTCCACCCCCTCTGGGTTAGTGAAACTTGACCCGCTTGAAGTGCAGCATTTACTCTGGAACCCGTAGATTTGCTAATGAAGCCAGAGGTCACCGACTCCACCTTTAAGGATGAGGATGGGTGAAGAACTTCAGCCATCCTCCTCATGGAGGGTCGTCCCCTTTCAGGAGACCACAGAGGAGAACGTGTGGGTGTCCCGGTGAGAATCCAGCCACCTCGTTGCTCCCCTGGGAAATCTCACGCATCCCTGAAGTCATCGCTGCAGGGAAGGTTCCAGGTCTGAGCTGACGGCATTCAGCAGGGAAGGTTCCAGATCTGAGCTGACGGCATTCAGCAGGGAAGGTTCCAGGTCTGAGCTGATGGCATTCAGCAGGGAAGGTTCCAGGGCTGAGCTGACGGCATTCAGCAGGGAAGGTTCCAGGTCTGAGGTGACGGCATTCAGCAGGGAAGGTTCCAGATCTGAGCTGACGGCATTCAGCAGGGAAGGTTCCAGATCTGAGCTGACGGCATTCAGCAGGCCGTCTGGGAGCCTCCACAAACTCCTTTATTTTTGTTGCTGTTTAGAAGCAGCCACATAGTGCTACGGTCTTAGAAGCTGCCTGCCAGTGAAGCCCTCTGTGAGAGTCTAGACCACACTCCCACAGCCCAGGAAGCTGTCAGCCTATGGTTTTTCCAATGGTCATGTATGAATATGAGAGTTAGACCATAACGAAGGCTGAACATTGAAGAATTGATGCTTTCAAACTGTTCTGCTGAATGAGACTCTTGAGAGTCCCTTGGACTGCAAGGAGATCCAACCAGTCCATCCTAAAGGAAATCAACCCTGAATATTCACTGGAAGGACTGATGTTGAAGCTGAAACTCCGATACTTTGGCCACCTGATGCGAAGAGCTGACTCGTTGGAAAAGCTCCTGATGCTGGGAAAGATTGAAGGTGGGAGGAGAAGGGGACGACAGAGGATGAGATGGTTGGATGGCATCACTGATTCAATGGACATGAGTTTGAGTAAACTCCGGGAGTCGGTGGTGGACAGGGAGGCCTGGCGTGCTGCAGTCCATGGGGTCCCAAAGGTCGGACACGACTGAGTGACTGAGCTTCAACAACGGATGAAGGCAGTCCCGAGGGGGCCTTCTCAACAGCGTTTTGCATCAGGCCTCTTTGCAACTTCCTCCCCTCTCTGGTGTTGGGTCAGCCTGTTTCCTGGCTGGGCGATTTCCATGGCAACGTTCCCCTGTCTGCATGTGGAAACTTGAGTGAGGCTCACCCCCCACCTAAAGAGATCAGTGGAGCGTATGCTGGCTGGGTTTGTTTGGCTGCCTGGGTCAGGGAACCCGCAGGAAGGCAGTGGGATTGCTTTTTGTAGGAATACGTGTTTTCTGCTAGACTAATTTTAGACTGGCAGAAGGGTTACAAAGAGTACAGGGAGTTCCTGTCTACAGGTTTCTCCCGTTGTTAGCGTCTCACGTTGTGATGGGACGCGTGTCTAAAGTGAGAAACCGACCTCGGAGCATTGCTCGCCACGCTACTCCAGGCTTCCCGTGGATGCCACTCGCTTTCCCACGGATGGCCCTCTCTCTGGCCTACGGTCCCACGCAGGGCGCCATGCTGCGCTGAGCTGCCCCGTCCCCTCAGCGCCCTCTGAGCCGGGGCGGTTTCTCAGTCTTCTCTTTCATCGCGACCTCTTTGGCACAGCCTCTGTGTGTGAGCGCTTTGGACATGTGTTTCTGGGGGACCAGGGCTGTGGTTGGGCGGCGGCAGTGGCTGTAAAGACACATCTCCAGGGTGGTGGGCCTCAGGGGTCTGCGTCCAGCGACCCACTCTCCTCCCGGCTCCGGCACTCAGTCTTCAGGGTCGGGGGAGGTATGCTTTGGTTTCCTCAGCTGTGAGGTGGGGAGGGTCCCCGGAAGATTCTGGCAGAGATTAAACGGCTTGGTAAATTTAAAACCCATGTCTTCGGCTCTCGTCTTATTTTTAGTTATTTTTTGACCACACGCTGGCATGAGGGATCTTACTTCCCTGACCAGGGATCAAACCTGGAGCCCCTGGGCTGGGAATGCAGAGTCTTATCTACTGGACACCGGGGCGGTTCCAGGCCCACGTCTTGGAGTCCTCGCAGGTGGGCTGCTCAGTAACCGCCAGCATTCCTGGGCTTCCCTGGGGGCTCAGCCGGTAAAGAGTCTGCCTGCAATGCGGGAGACCTGGGTTTGACCCCTGGGTGGGGAAGGCCCCCTGGGGAAGGGATAGGCTACACACTCCAGCATTCTGGCCTGGAGAATTCCGTGGACTGTATAGTACAGGGGGTCTCAAAGAGTCGGAGGTAATGGAGGGACTTCCACAGTCATGAGTGTGCAGTGCTCTAGGAGCATCCTGGGGGCCGGGCTTGGGGGACAGAGGCTGAGAGCAAGCTGGGGAGGAGGCTGAGGCTGAGGCTGAGGGAGGCAGACAGTGTAAGTTCCTTCCTCTGTCCTGTAGCCTTGGCAGCTGGATGCTGAGGGGTGTCGGGCGTGGATGGGGTCGGGGGAGGGGAGGAAGCCGGGAATTGTGGAGAAGCCTAGGGTAGGAGAGAGAAAGCAAAGGGTCCACCTTTGAACCTCCCTGAATGCGCCTGGGGTGAGAGGCACAGCAGGAAGGAGGTGTGGCCTCCCCCCCTTCCTGCAAGCATCGTTTGCCGTTTCCCCAGGAGTCACCTGGCCATCTGTCCTCGCCTGGGCATCGGTCCCTTGGACTGAGGGCTGTCATCTCCCTCCACATGGTGACCAGTGGCCTGGGCCTCGCATCTGAGACTGTGAGGCTCTGAGGGGAGCAGGGGGCCCAGTCTGGTCTGTGCTATTGGAGGTGAGAGGTGTTCAGTCAGTGCCGCTGGCTGAGCGAGTGGCCAGACGGAGCTGTGACTCTGGACGGGACCTGGCGGTGAACGAGAAGGACATTGTGGGCGAGGCCCTTGGTTCTGAGACCCCAGATCTTTGTCTGAAATGACCCACTGTGACCCAGGGCTTGGGCCACACAGGGGTCCATTTGTTCCTTCTTAGCCGTGTGGTTCTGGGTGAACTGACCTCCCTGATCACACATTGCCCGTCAGTGTAGATGGCGTCTCCCGGCACGGTGCTTTTGCTCCTTTCTCCTTCCTCTCTTGAGATGAGCTTCCTTCTCTCTTCAGTAGATCCTGTTCAGGGCCTGCCAAACCAAAGCAGAGGGGTGAGTGCGGCATGTGGGGGTGAAGCTTCGACGAGTTTTGTGTCCAGCAAATGGAGTGCACAGACGATTAGAAAATACTGACCTTGTGCTAACACACAAATAAAATGCTAAATTTCACAAAATAAAAGTCATATAGGACTTGTTCCCTGATGACGATATCATAAAGTTAGAAATTAACTATGCAATAATAGCTCTCTTTAGGTTTACTCACTTTGAAGATTTAAATGCTTAATGTGTTTAGAAAGAACTGACTCATTGGAAAAAGACCCTGATGCTGGGAGGGACTGAAGGCGGGAGGAGAAGGGGACGACGGAGGATGAGATGGTTGGATGGCCTCACCGACTCGACGGACGTGAGTTTGGGTGGACTCCAGGAGCCGGTGGTGGACAGGGAGGCCTGGCCACGGGGTCGCAGTCGGCCGCGACCGAGTGACTGAACTGAACTGATTTAGACTTTGCCTGCGTTTCTAAGTAACTCATGGGCTCAGAAGAAACCAAGATGGAAACGGCAAACTGTGGCAATGAAGGGTGAGCAGCCAAGGTCGGCAGCTTTCAGAATTAGCAGGTGGTGCAGAGGCGCGTGCCTAGAGACGGCTTCACTCAGGGGCGCGTGCAGAGAGATGGCTTCACTCAGGGGCGCGTGCAGAGGGCGGCTTCACTCAGGGGCGCGTGCGGAGAGACGGCTTCACTCAGGGGCGCGTGCGGAGAGAAGGCTTCACTCAGGGGCGCGTGCGGAGAGAAGGCTTCACTCAGGGGCGCGTGCGGAGAGAAGGCTTCACTCAGGGGCGCGTGCGGAGAGAAGGCTTCACTCAGGGGCGCGTGCGGAGAGAAGGCTTCACTCAGGGGCGCGTGCGGAGAGAAGGCTTCACTCAGGGGCGCGTGCGGAGAGAAGGCTTCACTCAGGGGCGCGTGCGGAGAGAAGGCTTCACTCAGGGGCGCGTGCGGAGAGAAGGCTTCACTCAGGGGCGCGTGCGGAGAGAAGGCTTCACTCAGGGGCGCGTGCGGAGAGAAGGCTTCACTCAGGGGCGCGTGCGGAGAGAAGGCTTCACTCAGGGGCGCGTGCGGAGAGAAGGCTTCACTCAGGGGCGCGTGCGGAGAGAAGGCTTCACTCAGGGGCGCGTGCGGAGAGAAGGCTTCACTCAGGGGCGCGTGCGGAGAGAAGGCTTCACTCAGGGGCGCGTGCGGAGAGAAGGCTTCACTCAGGGGCGCGTGCGGAGAGAAGGCTTCACTCAGGGGCGCGTGCGGAGAGAAGGCTTCACTCAGGGGCGCGTGCGGAGAGAAGGCTTCACTCAGGGGCGCGTGCGGAGAGAAGGCTTCACTCAGGGGCGCGTGCGGAGAGAAGGCTTCACTCAGGGGCGCGTGCGGAGAGAAGGCTTCACTCAGGGGCGCGTGCGGAGAGAAGGCTTCACTCAGGGGCGCGTGCGGAGAGAAGGCTTCACTCAGGGGCGCGTGCGGAGAGAAGGCTTCACTCAGGGGCGCGTGCGGAGAGAAGGCTTCACTCAGGGGCGCGTGCGGAGAGAAGGCTTCACTCAGGGGCGCGTGCGGAGAGAAGGCTTCACTCAGGGGCGCGTGCGGAGAGAAGGCTTCACTCAGGGGCGCGTGCGGAGAGAAGGCTTCACTCAGGGGCGCGTGCGGAGAGAAGGCTTCACTCAGGGGCGCGTGCGGAGAGAAGGCTTCACTCAGGGGCGCGTGCGGAGAGAAGGCTTCACTCAGGGGCGCGTGCGGAGAGAAGGCTTCACTCAGGGGCGCGTGCGGAGAGAAGGCTTCACTCAGGGGCGCGTGCGGAGAGAAGGCTTCACTCAGGGGCGCGTGCGGAGAGAAGGCTTCACTCAGGGGCGCGTGCGGAGAGAAGGCTTCACTCAGGGGCGCGTGCGGAGAGAAGGCTTCACTCAGGGGCGCGTGCGGAGAGAAGGCTTCACTCAGGGGCGCGTGCGGAGAGAAGGCTTCACTCAGGGGCGCGTGCGGAGAGAAGGCTTCACTCAGGGGCGCGTGCGGAGAGAAGGCTTCACTCAGGGGCGCGTGCGGAGAGAAGGCTTCACTCAGGGGCGCGTGCGGAGAGAAGGCTTCACTCAGGGGCGCGTGCGGAGAGAAGGCTTCACTCAGGGGCGCGTGCGGAGAGAAGGCTTCACTCAGGGGCGCGTGCGGAGAGAAGGCTTCACTCAGGGGCGCGTGCGGAGAGAAGGCTTCACTCAGGGGCGCGTGCGGAGAGAAGGCTTCACTCAGGGGCGCGTGCGGAGAGAAGGCTTCACTCAGGGGCGCGTGCGGAGAGAAGGCTTCACTCAGGGGCGCGTGCGGAGAGAAGGCTTCACTCAGGGGCGCGTGCGGAGAGAAGGCTTCACTCAGGGGCGCGTGCGGAGAGAAGGCTTCACTCAGGGGCGCGTGCGGAGAGAAGGCTTCACTCAGGGGCGCGTGCGGAGAGAAGGCTTCACTCAGGGGCGCGTGCGGAGAGAAGGCTTCACTCAGGGGCGCGTGCGGAGAGAAGGCTTCACTCAGGGGCGCGTGCGGAGAGAAGGCTTCACTCAGGGGCGCGTGCGGAGAGAAGGCTTCACTCAGGGGCGCGTGCGGAGAGAAGGCTTCACTCAGGGGCGCGTGCGGAGAGAAGGCTTCACTCAGGGGCGCGTGCGGAGAGAAGGCTTCACTCAGGGGCGCGTGCGGAGAGAAGGCTTCACTCAGGGGCGCGTGCGGAGAGAAGGCTTCACTCAGGGGCGCGTGCGGAGAGAAGGCTTCACTCAGGGGCGCGTGCGGAGAGAAGGCTTCACTCAGGGGCGCGTGCGGAGAGAAGGCTTCACTCAGGGGCGCGTGCGGAGAGAAGGCTTCACTCAGGGGCGCGTGCGGAGAGAAGGCTTCACTCAGGGGCGCGTGCGGAGAGAAGGCTTCACTCAGGGGCGCGTGCGGAGAGAAGGCTTCACTCAGGGGCGCGTGCGGAGAGAAGGCTTCACTCAGGGGCGCGTGCGGAGAGAAGGCTTCACTCAGGGGCGCGTGCGGAGAGAAGGCTTCACTCAGGGGCGCGTGCGGAGAGAAGGCTTCACTCAGGGGCGCGTGCGGAGAGAAGGCTTCACTCAGGGGCGCGTGCGGAGAGAAGGCTTCACTCAGGGGCGCGTGCGGAGAGAAGGCTTCACTCAGGGGCGCGTGCGGAGAGAAGGCTTCACTCAGGGGCGCGTGCGGAGAGAAGGCTTCACTCAGGGGCGCGTGCGGAGAGAAGGCTTCACTCAGGGGCGCGTGCGGAGAGAAGGCTTCACTCAGGGGCGCGTGCGGAGGGGCGGCTTCACTCAGGGGCGCGTGCAGAGGGGCGGCTTCACTCAGGTAAATGAGCCACATGTCAGTCCCTCCTAAGGGGCCTGCCGTCACCTTCCGAGGACTGGCATCAGGGTTGCGTCTTTAGCAGGAGCTCGTTTTCGTGAGAGCCGGTAGCATGGCACGGTCTCGGGAGTTTAATTTGCACCCGCGTTGCTCAAACCACTTCGCACACATTCTCTCATGTAACCCTCACCGCAGCTCCAGGGGCAGCTACTCATGCTGCGCGCAGGGAGTCTCAGAGCGGTCGAGCCACTCGCTTCAGGTCGCAGGGCCGGGTGTCCAACGCAGGCAGTCATGGGTGTCTCTGCAGACCCGCACATACCCCCCCCGGCACATTTCTTTAAAAAGCTAGAAGCACTGCTTATTCGGCCGCCCCCGGCTTTAGCTGTGGCAGGCGGGACCTTTTAATGAGAATTCTTAGTTGCAGCCTGTGGGGTCTGGCTCCCTGGCCAGGGATCGAACCCGAACCCCCGCGCTGGGAGCCCAGGGCCACGGGATTGCCAGGGACGTCCCTACACGGGATTCTGTTTCATTCCTGCACGCGCGAGTCCAGTCCAGTTCCACCGGCAGTGCAGCGTCCCTGCAGCAAGTGTGGCCGTGGCTCTGAGCCGGCCTGGGGAGGGCGTCTTCAGACAGAGTGGAGGGTAAGCGCTGGAGACCCGGCTTCCGCAGCCCTGCATTTGAGCCTGACACTGCTCCTTATTAGCGGGGTCACCCGGGGTGAGCCGTCTAACCAGGTGAAGTGGTAGCCTCAGCTGTCAGTGGGGTGTCACACGTGTCCCTCCTGGGGTTGCCGTGAGAAGCAAAGAGTACTTTTGAAACCACAGGAGCACGAAACACCCTTACTGTCGTCCTCACAGTGGAGCGCCTGGGGCTCGGCCAGCTGGGACCTTGGCTCTCGTCCAGGAGTCCAGGGACTCGGTGGCCTTGGGCTAATCTGGTAATGAGTTTATTCCTCAGCGTCTTCATTTCCAAATGGGGCCAGTTTTTGCTTCACTGTTCAGCCAGAAGCACATCTTGAAGGCTAGCGCGTACGGCTCTCCCAGGAAGCCACTCTCGCGTGGTTTCCTCTTGGTTCAGCGGGAAGGTGTTAGGAAGCGGCAGAAAGGGGAACGTCCGCTCCAGGAGGGTTTCGGTTTAGGAGGGCAAAGGGGCGTTGACGGAGGTCCCTTGGACCCTGAGATGGGGAACAGAGAGCCCTGAGTGCCTGCTGCGAGCTGACACTTACTCAGATTTTCCAGCTCTCTTCACTGGAGGAGAGAGACTGGAAAAACCAGGCTGGGCCCAGGCAGGGGTGTGTGTGTGTTTGGAGTCCTTGGATGTGCTGGTATCTGTCCTTGGGAATCCACAACCCCTCATCCTGGAAGGGAAGCTCGGGGGGTGGGGGAGGTAGGTAGTAGGGACGAGGAGAATCACGCGTCCTTGTCTCTTTGAACCAGATTTAGTGGGTGAGGATCTGGGTCTGTAAACAGGAGTCTCCCAAGCACAGAGCTCTTTCCACGCGGAGAGGAGGAGCAATCGGAGGGCCCGACGCGCTGACCACGGGACCACGGCCCTTCCCCAGTGGGGATGTCGGGATCAGACGCGCCTCCCCAGGCCGGACTGCTGGTCCCCCTTTACGTCGTCATCTCCTTCACCTCGAAACTTTCCCGAGCCTCCTGAGTCCCTCTCGCTCTGACACCCGCTGCGGGAGGGGCATCAGAGAGCCTGTAAGCAGAGACCTCTGCATTTGGGGTGGCCTTTCCCCTATCCGTTTCTTTGTCCCTTCCACCTTGACGCTGATTGGAAGGATCCTTCAGGAATTGCTGATGATCAGGATGAACGCTGCAGCCATGCTTTACCTTGGAAAGGAGGGAGGGGACTCCATCTTTTCTCCCTTTTCTTTAGAACGCTCCGTTCATGTGCTCTGCTGGGTTCCTGCTGGCTAAGCGTGTCTCTCTCGTTCTCTCTCTCTTTTCTTTCTTTTTCTCTCTTGGCAAGAGGCCTGGTTCTGAAAGTGAAATCGTGTATTCAACCTCAGTGTAAAAAGCAGATGAAGGTGGAGCTCTGCAGGTGGAAGAGGGGGTGCAGGCTTGACTCCCCCTGCCTGAATTCCCTGGGGGGTTTCTGAGGCATCCCCGAGATCTCCTGGGGGTCCACAGGGTCACATTGGAAAGCTAAGCTCCTTACTCAGTGAGAAAACTGAGGCTTAGTGGGGACCAGTGCCGGCCTGAGGCCCCACAGCCCCTGTCTCAGCCCCGCTTTCAGCCAGAGGGTGGTGGCCACCTGGCACCTCCCGGGGGCTCCTCAGGCGGCAAACCCGCCAAGCAGGAAATGCGGGTTCAATCCCTGCGTCAGGAAGAGCCCCGAAGAAGGGCACACAACCCTCTCCAGTATCCTTGCCTGAGAATCCCGTGGACAGAGGAGCCTGGCGGGCTGCGGTCCAGTCCACGGGGTGGCAGGGACGGACACGCCCGAGCAACCGAAACGGCAAGGGCCCTGCGGGCGGCAGAGGTTCCTCTGAAAGGAGCCCACGAAGGGGGCCCACAGGCTGAGCCGACAGAGGGGCCGAGTCCTGGGTCTGCGTCCTCCCCCCACCGTTTCCAGGGAGGGCGGCACGGCCCGGGCGGGGGGCGAAGGGCTGCGGGACAGAGGGGAGCTCGGTGCGGCTGGCAGGCGAGGAGCAGGGCTCAGGGAAGAGGAAGCGGGCGGCGGGCGCGTGGCATGGCAGGCGTTTTCAGCTGCGGCTGCTGTTGCAGCTGCTGTAACGTTCCTGTTGCCACACGCCTCGATAAAGATGCCCCCGTGCCCTTCCAGGCGGTGCGCAGTCCCGCCGGCCCGCGATAAGCGCATCACGTGCTTTGCTGGCCCTGGGGCTCCCGAGGCCCTTGGCCCCTGTGAGAGCACAGATGTGTCCAAAGAGAAGGACCCCCGCCCAGGATTCCGTGGGGAAACCCTGGCCCGGTGTCACGTGGCTCAGATGACCTGGGCTGATGGCCGCTTCCTGGAATTGTCTCGTCTGGACTGAACTTTGTTGCTGGCGTTGTCATTTCTGGGGGCAGCTCGCGGCAGTGGGAAAACCTTCCCATCCTGGGAAGATGGGAGTCAAGGAACCTGGGTTCTAGTCCCGGCTCTTCCGATAACTCGTGATTTGGTCTTCCCATTTCTTAAGTGAGAGAATTTGACGATAGAATCTGTAGGTTACTTTCAGCTCTAACGTTCTCTATCTTTTTTTGTTCTTTCCTGTTTAAGAGTACTTAGATCCAGATAAAAGCTGTAGAGATGACTTTGCTAGATCTTGCATATAGTTGTTTTATTGAGATGTTACCATGTGCCAGTATTTTGGTCATCGGTTGCAGACAGCTGACTCGTTGGAAAAGTCCCTGATGTTGGGAAAGATTGAGGGCAGAAGGAGAAGAGGGCATCAGAGGTTGAGGTGGCTGGATGGCATCACCGATGCAAGGGGCATGAACTTGGGCAGACTCCGGGAGATGGTGAGGGACGGGGCCTGGCCTGCTGCAGTCTGTGGGACGTGAACTTGGGCAGACTCCGGGAGATGGTGAGGGACGGGGCCTGGCCTGCTGCAGTCCGTGGGGACATGAACTTGGGCAGACTCTGGGAGACGGTGAGGGACAGGGGCCTGGCCTGCTGCAGTCCGTGGGGACATGAACTTGGGCAGACTCCGGGAGACGGTGAGGGACAGGGGCCTGGCCTGCTGCAGTCTGTGGGACATGAACTTGGGCAGACTCCGGGAGATGGTGAGGGACAGGGGCCTGGCCTGCTGCAGTCTGTGGGGACATGAACTTGGGCAGACTCCGGGAGATGGTGAGGGACAGGGGCCTGGCCTGCTGCAGTCCGTGGGGTCGCAAAGAGCCAGACACGACTGAGCGCCTTACCAGCAGCAGCAGCCGTGTGCTGTTCATGTGAGGAACTTAAAGTGATTATCTTACTTAATCCTCGCGAAAGCCCTGGTGGACACTGGTGCCCCTGTTTTGTAGGTAAGGAAACTGAGGCTCAGAGATGTTGAGCCAAGTAAATAAATAGGCGGTGAGCCTCAGTGACTAGTGTGAGTGGGGTTCCCAAGTGGCTCAGTGGTAAAGATTCCACACCTGCCAGTGCAGGAGATGCAGGCTTGGTCCCTGGGTTGGGATCCTTGCCTGGGAAATCCCGTGGGCAGAGGAGCCTGGCGGGCGACGGTCCACGGGGTCGCAGAGTCAGACATAGCTGAGCGCGCCCGCACGACGAACATGGGCGGGACCCTTGCGGAGCCCTGGCGGTCCTGCTGCTGCAGAATCGATCTCGACTCGGCCGTTATGTGAGCACTTCTCTGCGTGTAGCCTGCACGTCCTTACAGTTAGGCGGTGGGGAAAGCGACACTGCCTGGGCCCTCCTGAGTGCTGTGCGAGGCTTCCCACGGGCGAGCCTCTTAAGAGTCAGAGGGGCTGTGGAGTGAGAAGAGCAGGAGAAGAGCTCAGAGCTTCAGAGCCCTTGTCGCAGGGCTCACAGCCGGTCAGCGGTAACGGCAGGCCTGGAGCCGCAGCTCTGGGGACCCAAGGCTGCTGTTTCCCCAGTTCACGCGTCCTCTCGTGGGGGGTGCCTGCTCAAAGCCGGCAGGTGGGGAGTGCCTGTCCGAAGGCCAGGGCCCCCGTGTGAATCATGACTCAGCCTGCCCCGGGACACAGTCGTTCCCAGCTTCCAGAAACTTCTCTGAGTCCGTCCCACGATGCAGCCTCACCTCACTTCCTTAGCACATTTGCCTGTGTGAATGAAACTGAGTGGGCACACCCATGTGTCTTGTGTGTGAGTTACGTGTGTATTCACAAACCTGAGGTGTTTCCCTCAGTGGGGGCCTCTCCCAGACTCTCCATCAGGGGTGTGCTGAGTCACGTTCCCGCGGGAAGGTGGGGCTCCTGTTTTCTAGCACGGGTCTTGGAGATCCTTCTTGGGGGACGGAGCCCTCTGGAGTCTGCTGAGATGCCCAGGAATTGATGACAGTTGGTAAAAGCAGCGTTTTATCTCAAACCTTAGAAACTGCTAGGTGGGTCCAGGCCGCTGGTCTCAGTGGGAGTTAGTTATTAAACTAAGTTGATGCAGTTTTTGTTACATCTATAGCATATGATGTGCGCTCGGTATACATTAAGAATAGGTTAATTAATGACAAGTACAAGTAATTTCAAGCCTTCCCTGGTGGCTCAGTGGTAAAGAATCTGCCTGCAACCTAGGGGCCAAGGGCGCGATCCCTGGGTCAGGCAGACCCCTGGAGAAGGAAATGGCAACCGGCTCCAGTATCCTTGCCTGGAGAATCCCGTGGACAGAGGAGCCTGGCGGGCCTCGGTCCACGGGGTTGCAAAAGTCGGACACGACTGAGTGAGTAAACCACCACCACCACAACTGATTTCATTTCATACTTTTTTTCCTTTGGCCTTGCCATGTGGCCTGCGAGATCTTCTCTGATTGCACGCCCGCTGTGTTGGGAGCGCGGAGTGTTAACCACTGGACCCCCAAGGAAGTTCAAGTATAAGTAATTTTAATTGCAAGTGACAGAAGCTTCTGGCTAAACAAGTAAAAAGCAGTATTATAAGAATACTGTTGAAAGAAGACTGCGGAAGTTCTGTAGAGCTTGGGCTAGCGTCTCTGTTGGGTGTTGCTAGAGGGCGATTTGGTTCTGTTCATTTCTCGATTCAGAATCCTCAGGGAGCCCGGGTGGATAACTTTCCCAGCATCATGTGGGGAAGGGGAAGAGGTTAGGTACCTTCCTGAAGGAAGGTGTTCTGGGCAGACACACACTCCAAGTCTGCAGGCGAAGCCCAGGGCTGCCCCGAGCCTCCGGGAGTTCAGGTCGGTGGGGAGGGATCGGTGGGTGAAGGGTGGTTAATATGGGCGGGGTGGCACTGGAGAGGGTTTGCACAGAAGGCATCGGGAGCTCAGGGAGGTTTTAAATGTGGCAGGGGTGGGGTGGGGGAGTGTCAGATCAGGGAACAGAGAAGTTTCTTCAAGATTGAGTTTTAAATGCTCAGTGAAATTTTGCCAGCTGGACAAATGCGTTTCAGGAAGACGTCCTTGGATGACAGTTCAGCAAGATGAAAGCATGGCCTGTCCAGAAACGTGTTAGGGGCTCCAAGCCCCTGGCCCAGAGACGCACCACAGAGGAGACAGGCATGTGCACCTGTGGCGGGTGGATGCAGAGGGCTCACAGAAAACAGCACAGTTCTGTGAAGCAGTTACCCTTCAATTAAACAAACAAACAAAAAAAAAAGAGTTGAGAATGGGAGCCAGATCTTAGGGGGCCCGTGTGCTCTGTTAGGCTTCGGGACTTTTTTTTTCCCTTAGGCCATCTTGGGGGCATTTCCCCCTCTTTTACTTCCCTTTTCTTGAACACAAAATCTTAAAGAATACTGAAGGAGGCGACACTACCTGATCAAACAATATCTAAGTTCCTAACTTAGTACTTAACTGAATTCTTAAGGAATGAATTTGGTTTCAGGAAAGGGCCTGGGATTTTCTAGGTAGGAAACGTCCTACCTGGGCACAGGGCCACTAGGCTTTGGGACTTTTAATCCTGGGAAATGTCAGGAAGGTGCTCGCGGGGCCAGAGCGGCGTCCTTGACGTCCAAGTCCTTGCATGAGGCTGTGACCCTCGGGTTGCTGAGGGCTGCAGACACGCCGGAGAATGAGGTGGGGGGCGCTCAGTTCTCACCTGTGTCCGCCTCTCTGTGACCTTAGGGACTGCAGCCCACCAGGCTCCTCTGTCCACGGGGTTTTTCAGGCAGGAATACTGGAGTGGGTTGCTGTTTCCTCCTCCAGGGGATCTTCCCCACCCAGGGATCGAACCCAGGTCTCTTTCATCGCAATTTGATTCTTTACCCACCAAGCTCTCGGGCAAGCCTGAGATGAGGGGACGGCAGTCAAAGGCGGCTCCCCAGAAGGCTGGAGAGCCCCACCTTTCAGGGGGAGTTCCAGGAACTCCACCAGGCGCAGACCATTCCCGGGATGGTGGCTGGGGAGGGAACAGGGGCCTGGTGGCCTTGCTTGCTCCTGGAGTCCTGTGTTGAGAGTGGCGCGTCTTGGCTTAGGAGGCCGTGGACCCCTGAAGCAGGTGGAGAGCCGGGATCGAGGTTCACCCTCCTCGCCATCTCCACCCCCGGCACCCCTCTCCCCGTGCCTAGAGGCGGGGCGCTGTGTGCGCTGTGTGCTGAGGAGAACGCAGAAGCCGCTTGGGCCCTTTGGCGGGTGGGGATGGGGGCACTTCCTTTCGCTGCCACTCCGTGGTCCTGCAGAGGTGGTTGAGTGAGGCTCAGAAAGCTGGGGTTGCCGGGGGTGCTGGAGGCTGCGGGAGGGCTTCCTGTTTCTATGAACACGAGCTCTGAGCGGAGCTCTTGCGGTGCCATTTCCTTTACAACAGTTAGTTGCTGGAAACAGGAAAAGCTTTGCTCCCACTGTGAGGATTTGAAGCTGGTGCTTTGGAGGAATCAGGACTGTTCTGATACATATATCCCTGGTGGGGTAGTTCATGCACCTGAACCTTGTGGAGAACAGGTTAGAAACACGGGATCCAGACCCGAAGGACGGGCTGGAATCTCTTGTCTCCACACTGGCTGTGTGGTTTTGGCCGAGTTGCTTAGCCTCTCTGTTTTAGAGTCTCCAACTGGAATAAGTTACAATAACAGCACCAGCGCCATCACCACCACCCCCCGAAACATGATGTCTACTGAGCACTTGCAGTATGCCAGGCACCATTTTCATCATCAGGTCACTTATTTTGTTAACAAACCTGTGACTTAAGTGGTGTTATGCTTAGCACTTTGTAGATGAGGAAAGCTGGGGTCGATCGACTGATTGGTGATTTTCTTTTTTTTCTCTCTCTATAGTTAATTGAAAGTTGCTCAGTCATGTCTGACATTCTGTGATACAGTCCATAGGCCAGAACATTAGAGTGGGTAGTCTTTCCCTTCTGCAGCGGATCTTCCCGCCCGCGGAGTGGAACCAGGGTCTCCGGCACCGCGGGCGGATCCTTCACCAGCTGAGCTCCCTGTAGTTGATTTACAATGTTGCATTAATTTCTGGTGTGGTTCAGTGACACACATATATACATTCTTTTGGGAGCTAGGATTCAAACTCATGAATGAGAGGTTGATGCGCCGGCGAGCCGTTCTGCGATCTGCAGGCTGTGTGTGAGGCGCGTTACAGGTGCAGGTCCCGGGGCTCGGCGCGCATTCAGGTCTCTCGGGCTTCCCGGGGGTTTTGGTCTCACCTCGTCCTTTTCGTCCTTCACAGAAGCAGCTGACGCAGGATGACGACGCCGACGAGGTCGAGATCGCTGTTGACAACACAGCTTTCATGGACGAGTTCTTCTCCGAGGTGGGTGCCTTCCGGTGTGTTTCTCCTGGACGGACGCAAGGAGCCACGGCTTCCTTAGGCGAGAATAAAGCCTGTAGCTCTTTCAGGGGCAGCAGAGGAAAGCCAGTCTTCTGCTGGCGGGGAGAGCCTCCCGTTACTGCGGAGGACGTGGGCTTCTAATCTCACTGAGAAACCCAGCAGAAGGCAGACCACGCGCAGCAAAGAGACGCTGTTAAAGTCTTAGGCTCCTGATGGCATCTTCATGATGCCCTTTCTTGCCTACGGTACAGAATTTAAATAGGGAGCCAAGCCGGGGGACCCAGCCACGAGTGTAAGGAAAAGAAAAGGAAAAAAAAAATGCATTTCATGGAATTTTTAGGCCTGTAATTAAGATAGATCAGAATTGTTGGTACCAAAAATTCAATCCCTTTGACGTAATTCTGGTAACAAATCACAAATCAAGAAACCGCCAGTTTGAAATTCAGCAGAGGCAGAAATAGGTGGCCCATGTGCACAGAGTCCCATGGCCTTTGAGGGAGAGGCTCCTGCTGGAAGGTGCTATGGGAGACGTGAGCGATGGAGAGCTTGGGGAAGGGGTGCATGTGTCATGGACGGAAACGCAGGCTTTGGATCCAGGGAAGCTTGGGTTCACATCTCACCCCGGCAGTCCGGTGGTTAAGACTACCTTCCAACGCCGTGGAGGTGGGTTCACTCCCTAGTCGGGGGGACCTAAGATCCCACGTGCCCCAAGACTCAAAAACCAGAGCATGAAACAGAAGCAGTATTGGAACAACTTCAGTTAAGGCTTTAAAAATGAATGACCCATATAAAAAAAAATCTCAGCCCTGCTTCTGACAGCTGCCGTTCTTATGAACATTCCTTCACAGGCTTGCTTTCTTTATCTGTACACCGGGACTGATAATGTAATTCCCTGAGGACTATTAGGAGGGCCTGCCATGTAAACATGTATTTATACGTGTTTCAACAAGACCACACCGAAGCGCTCCAGCTCCAGCGCTGCACTGCCGCCATACTGCGGCTTCCTTATTTAGGCTGTTAATTGCTGTATCCGAGGAGGCGTCCTGCTCTTTCTGCAGGGCAGCTGTGGGTTCCTCTTGGCCTCCGGGCTGTGGGTGTGGAAGAGCCACCCTCTGGTCTGTCTCTCAGTGGAGTGGGGCTTGCTGTTTCCTGCCACTCACCTGTGAGGGTCAGAGCGGGTTCAGGCCGAGCGTGAGCATGTGCACGCCTGATGGGGGAGCTAGCCCGGACTGCGCCCCACCCTTCCCGAGGGTGGGCCTGTCCCTTTGCTGGAGGAGTCATGATGAGCTCAGACAATGCTTGAGTTGTTTATGAGTCCAGTGTTGTTCTAGGTGTGGGTCCTGGAAGGAAAAGCTCTTTCAGTTCAGAGCTGGGGGTGGGCGTGAGGAGCTGTGTGACGTCACCCTGGTCTTGCCTTGGAGAACCAGTTACATTGCTTCTTTCCTAAGATCAGGACTTTCTGCAATAACGGTGTCCTCCTTTTCTTAACCCGGTAAGAGGGCACCCTAGAGACAGTGTTCCTTGGGAGGTGGGCAGATGGGTGGGCCTTGGTTTCCATGACCTGGCTGAGTCTACCCTCAAGCCTTTAAATAGCAGTTGACCTTGGGCCGGTTCCTGAACCCAGCTGGGCTTTAATCCCTGCTCTGGAAATCAGGAACAGCAGAACTTACCTTTCAAGCCTGGCCTGAGGAGTCCCTTGAGATCACGTGAGGCTCGTACATCTGGAAAGCGTTATCTGGGCCAGAGAGCGCAGATGGAGGGCAGCTGTTTCTGGAGGCTTCACAAGGTCTTGGGGGCTGCCCCTGTTCTTCCTGCTTTCTCTTTGTTAAATGCTTTCCCATCATTTAAAAAAAAAGGCGCCATCACATTTAAGGTAAAGAAGGGGACAGCATGCTTGGCTGGAAAGAGCATGGTTCTTTTGGACTTAATTCTGTATCTGCCACTAACTGTGTGATCTTGGGCACATGTCTTTTTTTTTTTTCCAATATTTTATTTTGTATTGGGGGATAGCTAATTAATGGGCTTCCCTGGTGGCTCGGAGGGTGAAGAATCTGCCTGCAGTGCGGGAGGCCTGGGCTCGACCCCTGGGTTGAGAAGATCCTGCCCATGCCCAGTATTCCTGCCTGCAAGCTCTGTGACACAGGCTGCAGGCCATGGGGTCACAAAGAGCTGGGCAGGACTGAGCTGCACTTCACTTTCATAGCTGATCAACAATGTTGCGATAGTTTTGGGTGAATAGCAAGGGACTCAGCCATGCATATACATGTGACCATTCCCCCCAAAACTCCCCTCGGATCCAGGCCTCCACGTAACATTGAGCAGAGTTTTATGTGCTGCACAGTAGGTCCTTGCTGGTTATTGTTTTAAATATGTACACCACAGAATACATGATCATCCCAAACTCCCTAACTATCCCTTCCCCCCACTTTCCCCCCGGCAACCATAAGCGTGGTCTCAAAGCCTGTGAATCTCTTTCTGTTTTGTGAGTCAATTCATTTGTATCGTTTCCTTTAGATTCCACATGTCAGGGATGTCATTCAGCATTCCTCCTTCTCTGTCTGACTTACTTCACTCAGTGTGACGCTCTCTAGGTCCATCCATGTGGCTGCAGATTTTCCCTTTCTTTTTCACGGCTGAGTAATATCCCATCGCTTGTATGTACCACATCTTTTTATCCATTCCTCTGGTGATGGGCGTGTAGGGTGCTTCTGTGACTTGGCTGTTGTGAACAGTGCTGCTGTGGACATTGGGGTACATGTATCCTTTCGAATCATATTCCAGATGTATGTCCAGGAGTGGGATTGCAGGGTCATACGCTCGCTCTGTGTTTTGCTGTTTAAGGAACGTCCATACTGTTCTGTATAGCGGCTTTACCAACTGATTTCCCCACCAGCAGTGTAGGAGGGCTCCCTTCTCTCCACATCCTTTCCAGCATTTATGTGTGGATTGTTCGGTGATGGCCGTTCTGGCTGGTATGAGATGATGTTTCACTGCCGTTCTGATCTGCACGCCTCTGGTCACTAGCGATGGTGCAGATCTCTGCACGTGCCCAGTTGGCCATCTGTCTGTCTTCTTTGGAGAAACGTCTGTTTAGACGCTCTTCTATCGGGCACATGTCTTAACCTCTCTAAGTGTCTGTGGGTTTAGCTGTGAAGTGGGGAGAAAAATACTCATCTCCTAGATAAGTTGGGGGTGAAAGGAGCCAACGCTGAGAACGTGCTCACAAGGGACGTCGGTAAAGGTTAATTCCCTCCCTTCACATCTGATGGGGTGCAGGCAGGTCGCTACTGGAGGCTCTGTCTCGGGCAGAGACGGGAGGGGCCAGTGCACAGGTCTTGCTCTGCATCTCAGCTCTGCTCATGGCAGTGGAGCAGCTTTGGGACAGTTGTGTGACTGCGCTCAGCCCCACTTTCCTCTAGAGCAGGCCCAGCAGCGTCGTTGGTGTTGAGTCACTGAGTCGTGCCTGACTCTCTGTGACCCCAAGGACTGCGGCACGCCAGCTCGTCTGTCCTCCACTGTCTTTCTGAGTTTGCTCAAACTCATATCCGTTGAGTTGGTGATGCCATCCAGCCATCTCATCCTCTGTTGTCCCCTTCTCCTCCTGCCCTCAATCTTTCCCGACATCAGGGTCTTTTCCAATAAGTCAGCTCTTCGCATCAGGTGGCCAAAGTTTTGGAGCTTCAGCTTCAGCATCAGTCCTTCCAATGAATATTCAGGACTGATTTCCTTTAGGATGGACTGGTTGGATCTCCTTGCAGTCCAAAGGACTCTCAAGAGTCTTCTCCAACACCGTGGTTCAAATGCATCAATTCTTCAGTGCTCAGCTTTCTTTGTAGTCCAACTCTCACATCTGTACATGACTACTGGAAAAACCATAGCTTTGACTAAACTGATCTATGTTGGCAAAGTAATGTCTCTGCTTTTTAATATGCTGTCTAGGTTGGTCATAGCTTTCCTGCCAAGGAGCAAGCATCTTCATGGCTGCAGGTACCATCCACAATGATTTTGATTTTTATATAATATCTTTGATTTTGACTGTATAATAATCAAAAGTTTTTTTGATTATTAAATTCATAATAACCAGCAGTATTTCCTGCTGGTTGTTATAAAATGAGAAAGTAATGGATATACCTGCACAGTGTGTGACCCATGGTAAGTTTGTCTTCAGTAAATTTAAGCTTTTTCACCATTCTGTTCCCCAGTATATTTGTTAATGTGTCTGTATATATATATATACACACACACACACATATACTGGAGAAGGAAACAGCAGCCCACCCCAGGGTTCTTGCCTGGAGAATCCTGTGGATGGAGGAGCCTGGTGGGCTGCTGTCCATAGGGTCCCACAGAGTCGGACAGGACTGAAGTGGCTTAGCATGCACGTATATATCACAGAGTCTACTTTAGAGAATGTGGTCTGGAAATATCCTCGAAGGTGGATTAAAGTGCATTCCAGATAATGGGGGTTTGGGGAAATG
The DNA here is from genome assembly GCA_006410675.1 of Oreotragus oreotragus. Taxonomy (NCBI): domain Eukaryota; kingdom Metazoa; phylum Chordata; class Mammalia; order Artiodactyla; family Bovidae; genus Oreotragus; species Oreotragus oreotragus. The sequence continues at coordinate 423,459 of SJYX01008553.1, read as the reverse complement.
AGACGATCTCCCTCTTCACGTGTCTGAGGAACACACCCAGCGCCTCCTGCAGGACGGAGCAGAGTGCTTGCTTGTGAGTGTGCCCTTGTGATAAGAGCTTCCAGCAAGTAGGTCACCCTGGTTATTTGCAAGGCCTGACAGTGTGAATCACAGATGGTCAGGGAGGCATCTGCAAGGTGCAGATACAGTCACGAGACCAGGAGGTCTTCGAAATGTACTCTGCCCTGTGAAACCCAAATGATTTCTCTCTCCTCCCAGTTGCTACGGGAAAGGATCGACCCTTGGGTGTTGAGGCCTCACAGGCTGATGAAGCCAGGGTCTAGCAAATGATAAACCTCAGATTTTTGTCTAATTTGCAGTTGTCTGCATATTTGCCTTGGTCTTTTTGTTCAGCTGGCAGAGAGTACAAAGTTGTAGAGAAAACAGGACCTGCCTGAGAGATGGCGTCTGTTCTGATTGTATCTGCTTATATAATAAATCAGTCTGCCAGTTAGTGGGGTAGAATAGCCCTTCTGTAATACTATGGATTCTGTGGATTAGGGATTTAGGGTTCACACAAGGGCCCAGGGGAGGTTTTTGTTTTTTTTTCTTTTTGGCCCTGTGGTGTGACTTGTGGGATCTCGGTTCCCTGACCAGGGATTTCCCCGGCAGTGAAAGCACTGAGTCTTAACTGCTAGACCACCGGGGAACTCCCAGAGGTGGGTTATTTTGGCTGCACAGTTTCTGGTGTCTTGACTAGCCAGAGTCTGGAATCTAAGAGACTTTTAACTCAGGCGTCTGGTGCCTGAAGGAGGCAGGAGGAGGCAGGTCTCAGAGGAGACCTGTACTTCACCTCTTTCTGTGGCTTGGGCTTCTCAGCACGGTGGACTCAGGGTCATTGGTTTGGGGGGCAGCTCAGGGCTCCAAGGCAGGCCCGGCAGCTGTGGCAGTCACACGGCCCATCATTTGTACTGTGCGCTGTTGCTGAAGCAGTCATAAGCCTGCCTGATTCAAGAGAGGACCGCACAGAGAGCCCTCTCTCTGAGGAGCTGGATGGGTCTGTGCCGTGGCCATCGGCCCCTCCCTTGTCCTTTCTTCCTTGGCCGCACCAGCTCTCAGCTGCAGCGCTCGGGCTCTTGTTACGGTGTGCAGAATTCTCAGCAGTTGTAGCTCAGCAGGCTGAGTTTCCTTGTGGCGTGTGGGGTGTTAGTTCCCCGACCAGGGATCAAACCCACGTCCTCAGCGTTGGAAGGCAGATCCTTAACCACTGGGCCGCAGGCAAGTCCCCATGCCATGCTTTAAAACCACCAGAGTCTCGGCTCCATGTGGCAGCACCCTACACCAGCATCACTTACAGGAGGCCTGGGATTGATCGCTGGGTCGGGAAGACCCACCGGAGGAGGACATGGCCACCCCTCCAGCACTGCTGCCTGGGGCCACCCACGAGTGGAGGAACCTGGTGGGCTCCAGCCTATAGGGCTGCAAAGAGTCGAACGCGACTGAGTGACTGAACACGCACACGAGCATCACAGGCAGGGAGAAGAGTTCAGAAGCCCTCCTCCCAGGGAGCAGAGCCACCCAGATCCTATGCGCTGGCTTCCTTGTGGCCCTCTGGCTGGCGATGGATCCCACGGCCGTGGCCACCCTTTGCTTAGAGTGGAGATCAGAAAAGTGAGAAATGGCTGCTGCTGCTGCTGCTGCTGCTAAGTCACTTCAGTCGTGTCCGACTCTGTGTGACCCCATAGACGGCAGCCCACCAGGCTCCCCCATCCCTGGGATTCTGCAGGCAAGAATACTGGAGTGGGTTGCCATTGCCTTCTCCAATGCATGAAAGAGAAAAGTGAAAGTGAAGTCGCTCGGTCTGTCCGACTGTTAGCGACCCCATGGACTGCAGCCCACCAGGCTACTCCGTCCATTGGATTTTCCAGGCAAGAGTACTGGGGTGGGGTGCCATTGCCTTCCCTGGAGAAATGGCTAAGGGGCAGGATTGTCAGGATTACCACAGGACCAGTCACAGTCCAGCCTCTATACCTGGCAACCCCGCTGCCCAAAGGAAATCGTTCTGTTAACATGGGAGAGTGGGGCCAGGTGGGGATGGCTGTTTAGATTGCGGTATGAGATGCCCACAAACTTCAATTATGTTTGAGAAACACTTCATGCTCTTTTCCTCCCGTGGAGACTGGAAATGCACATGAACTTGTTGCAGGCTCTAAGGAGCCCTACAGTGAAGAAACCTGGTTAATTTACCTGTCTCAACAGTTATTTTTTCATGGAGCCCTTTCTGACGTGTAACTTCGGTTAACGAGAAGAATGAACTCATTGACAAGAATGCTGTCATAAACTTTTCTTTCTTGATGTGCTTAAAAAGGGGGCATCAGTTTCGCAGTGGTTTATGAAGCAAGCTTGTCTCCAGAGTTCAGTTCAGTTCAGTTCAGTTGCTCAGTCGTGTCCAACTCTTTGCGACCCCATGAGTCGCAGCACGCCAGGCCTCCCTGTCCATCACCAACTCCCGGACTTCAGTCAAACTCATGTCCATCGAGTCGGTATAGCCATCCAGCCATCTCATCCTCTGTCGTCCCCTTCTCCTGCCCCCAATCCCTCCCAGCATCAGGGTCTTTTCCAATGAGTCAACTCTTCGCATGAGATGGCCAAAGTACTGGAGTTTCAGCTTTAGCATCATTCCTTCCAAGGAACACCCAGGGCTGATCTCCTTTAGGACTGGTTGGATCTCCTTGCAGTCCAAGGGACTCTCAGGAGTCTTCTCCGACACCACAGTTTAAAAGCATCGATTCTTGGGCATGTGCCTCAGCTCTTGTTTCTGTCAATAATTCCCTGTATTTTGTTACTTCAGTTAAAATAACTGGATAGATTTCTGTTTTCCTGCCCATGTTTTGGGTGGCACAAAGCCCAGATACTCTTACCTGACTTGACCGAGAATACTAGTTATCACAGGTCAGGACATCTCTGAGATTATTCGTCTCTTTTCATTCATAGGAGGAGAGTTGAGACGCTACTCATAGTCTTGGTCAAACCCCCTGAGGGGCTTGACGTCTGATGCTTGGCTGACTGAGCCCTTTCTCTGTCCCTTCCTGTCAATGTTTGTTTGCTTCCCGAAGCAAAGAAGCAGACAAATCGAAGAGGACTTGCCTTCTAAGGCAAAGACTTGTGGGGATTATGTAATTTTTGAAGAAAGGGGTACACGTTGGACAAAGGAAGAATAATTTACTGACCCTTAGAATCCTATCACTTTTGCTGCCTTAAAAAGGTGGCGTGGAGTAAATCTCAGTGAATAAGGACGAGAGGTTCAACACCTAACTTAGCAGCGTGATGGGCGGTGGTCGTTTAGTCGTGTCCGATTCTTTGCGGCCTCATGGACTGTAGCCTCCCAGGCCCCTCTGTCCATGGGATTTCCTAGGCAAGAACACTGGAGTGGGTTGCCGTTCCCTTCTCAGGAGAATCTTCCTGATCCAGGGCTCGAACCCAGGTCTCCTGCATCGCAGGTGGGTTGTTTACCGTCCGAGTCCCCTAGGTAGAATAGGCGAAGTCTTGCACCCAGCCCCACAGCATCTGCCTGTCTCCAGAGCAGTCCTTTCTCTGCTTTCAGGTGAGAGGTTTAGGTCCACTGGGGAGAGGCCATCCATGCCGGGAAGACGGCTCGCTCCTTTGAGTCAGACGGTGGTGGTTAGTACAGTGCTTCTGGGTGGGGAGGGGCTGGGTCCAGGACCCTGCTGGACACCAGATCCTTGCATGCTCAAGTCTCTCATATAAAGTGGCATAGTATTTGCATATAATCTGCACATAGCCGACTACCTTACATCACTTTAAATCACCTCTAGATTACTTACGATGCCTCAGTTCAGTTCAGTCCAGTCGCTCAGTCGGGTCCAACTCTTTGCGACCCCAGGAATCTCTGCACGCCAGGCCTCCCTGTCCATCACCAACTCCCGGGGTTCACTCTGACTCACGTCCATCGAGTCCGTGATGCCATCCAGCCATCTCATCCTCTGTCGTCCCCTTCTCCTCCTGCCCCCAATCCCTCCCAGCACCAGAGTCTTTTCCAATGAGTCAACTCTTCGCGTGAGGTGGCCAAAGTACTGGAGTTTCAGCTTTAGCATCAGTCCTTCCAAAGAACACTCAGGACTGATCTCCTTTAGAGTGGACTGGTTGGATCTCCTTCCAGTCCCAGGGACTCTTCAAGAGTCTTCTCCAACACCACAGTTCAAAAGCATCAATTCTTTGGGGCTCAGCCTTCTTCACAGTCCAACTCTTACATCCATACATGACCACAGGAAAAACCATAGCCTTGACTAGACGGACCTTAGTCAGCAAAGTAATGTCTCTGCTTTTGAATATGCTATCTAGGTTGGTCATAACTTTTCTTCCAAGGAGTAAGCGTCTTCTAATTTCATGGCTGCAGTCACCATCTGCAGTGATTTTGGAGCTTCAAGAAATAAAGTCTGACAATGTTTCCACTCTTTCCCCATCTATTTNTAGCCTTGACTAGACGGACCTTAATCAGCAAAGTAATGTCTCTGCTTTTGAATATGCTATCTAGGTTGGTCATGACTTTTCTTCCAAGGAGTAAGCGTCTTCTAATTTCATGGCTGCAGTCACCATCTGCAGTGATTTTGGAGCCTATTTTATGCCAAATTACATAAAACTAGGGAACCTTTATGGAGAATGCAATGGCAGCTCACTCCAGTACTCTTGCCTGGCAAATCCCATGGATGGAGGAGCCTGGTGGGTTGCAGTCCATGGGGTCGCTAGGAGTAGGACATGGCTGAGTGACTTCACTTTCACTTTTCACTTTCATGCATTGGAGAAGGAAATGTCAACCCACTCCAATGTTCTTGCCTGGAGAATCCCAGGGATGGGGGAGGCTAGTGGGCTGCCGTCTCTGGGGTCACACAGAGTTGGACATGACTAAAGTGACTTAGCAGCAGCAGCAGGGAACCTTTATATAGTATTCTCTTATTTTCTTAAGAATCTAGTCATAAATGTCTGTTAAATCACAAACCCAAATTCTACCGGCTCCATTGCATTTGGGTCTGTGAGGTCACTTCTCTGTACATTGTCATTATAACTATCAATCTCCTCACCCCTGGTGGCTCAGCAGCAAAGAATTCTCCTGCAATGTGGGAGACCTGGGTTCAATCCCTGAGTGGAGAAGATCTCCTAGAGGAGGGCATGGTAATCCACTCCAGTTTTCTTGCTGGGAAAATCTTGTGGTCAGAGGAGTCTGGAGGGCCATGGTCTCAAAAAGTCAGACACCAATGAAGGGACTGAGCATGCACAATCTCATAACCAACAGACGTCCTTAAGACTCACTAAATGTTCCAGTTTTCATCTCCATTTGTAGCCTGTGCCTGCAGGGCAGAACAGTATGAATGCTTGGATTTATCCAACCATTCTACCCAATATATGGGCACGTGGTGCTCTAATCTGGTCCAGACTCTTTCCACATTTCAATACAGAAAGAGAATTCTCTGGCTTGCCTTCAACCTACATTGATCCCCAAGTCTTATCATTTCAGGAAAAAGAATAAAGATACTGCTCTTTTGACTCTGAGGGAGGAGAGGGAGAGGGTGGGATGATTTGGGAGAATAGCATTGAAATATGTATACTATCATGTAAGAAATGAATTGCCAGTCTATGTTCAATGCAGGATGCAGGATGCTTGGGGCCGGTGTATGGGGATGATCTGGAGCTATGATGTGGGGTGGGAGGTGGGAGGGGAGTTCATGTTTGGGAGTTCGTGTAAAAAAATAAAAATAAATAAATAAATAAATAAATACAAAAAAATAAAAATAAAAAATAAAAACCAACTCTTATTTGGGCTGAGCTCCATGCTCAGAATTTCTCAGAATCTCATTCTCAGAACTTCCTCACATTTTGTTTTATTTTATTTTTAAATATAAATTTATTTATTTTAATTGGAGGTTAATTACAATATTGTACTCGTTTTGCCATACATCAACATGAATTTGCCACAGGTATACATGTGTTCCCCATCCTGAACCCCTACTTATTTGGGCTGAGCTCCATGCTCAGAATTTCTCAGAATCTCATTCTCAGAACTTCCTCACATTTTGTTTTATTTTATTTTTAAATATAAATTTATTTATTTTAATTGGAGGTTAATTACAATATTGTACTCGTTTTGCCATACATCAACATGAATTTGCCACAGGTATACATGTGTTCCCCATCCTGAACCCCTCTCCCTCCTCCCTCCCCGTATCATCCCTCTGGGTCATCCCAGTGCACCAGCCCCAAGCATCCTGTATCTTGCATCGAACCTGAACTGGCGATTCATTTCATATATGATATTATACATGTTTCAATGCCATTCTCCCAAATCATCCCAGCCTCTCCCTCTCCCATAGAGTCCAAAAGACTGTTCTATACATCTCTGTCTCTTTTGCTGTCTTGTATACAGGGTTATTATTACCATCTTTCTAAATTCCATATATATGCATTAGCACTAAGCATGAGCGGCTGAGACTCGGCGCACTAAGCATGGCCGAGAGGAGCTACCCTACATCCGAGGCCAGGGGTGGTGGCCGAGAGGAGCTACCCAGAGTCCAAGGCCAGGGGCGGCTGGGAGAAGCCACCTCATGCCCGAGGCCAGGGGCGGTGGCCCTGAGAAGGCACCCCACGCACAAGGCCAGGGGCAGCGGCAGGGAGGGGCAACCCAAGGAGCGGTGGCTGTGAGGGCGCAGGAGGGCCTAGAGGAGCCATCCCACTTTGAAGGTCAGGAAGGGCGGCAGTAAGGAGATACCCCTCATCCAAGATAAGGAGCAGCAGCTCTGCTTTGCTGGAGCAGCCTTGAAGAGATACCCCACGCCCAAGGTGGGAGAGACCCAAGTAAGATGGTAGGTGTTGCAAGAGAGCATCAGAGGGCAGACACACTGAAACCATACTCACAGAAAACTAGTCAATCTAATCACATTAGGACCAGGGCCTTGTCTAACTCAATGAAACCAAGCCATGCCCGCGGGGCAACCCAAGATGGGCAGGTCATGGTGGAGAGGTCTGACAGAATGTGGTCCACTGGAGAAGGGAATGGCAAACCACTTCAGTATTCTTGCCTTGAGAACCCCATGAACAGTATGAAAAGGCAAAATGACAGGATACTGAAAGAGGAACTCGCCAGGTCAGCAGGTGCCCAATATGCTACTGGAGATCAGTGAAGAAATAACTCCAGAAAGAATGAAGGGATGGAGCTAAAGCAAAAACAATACCCAGCTGTGGATGTGACTGGTGATAGAAGCAAGGTCCGATGCTGTAAAGAGCAATATTGCATAGGAACCTGGAATGTCAGGTCCATGAATCAAGGCAAATTGGAAGTGGTCAAACAAGAGATGGCAAGAGTAAACGTCGACATTCTAGGAATCAGTGAACTAAAATGGACTGGAATGGGTGAATTTAACTCAGATGACNAGCCCACCAAGCTCCTCAGTCCATGGGATTCTCCAGGCAAGAATACTGGAGTGGGTTGCCATTTCCTTCTGAATGCCTGGTACCATGTAAATGCTATGTAAATAGTTGTCAAATTTGAGTTTTGCTTTTGGGAATTTTCCTGAATTTTTCCCCCTCGAGTATTTTTGCGTTGAACACACACACACAGGACCTGAGGACACAGAGAGCGGCCCGTATACTGTGGTAATCAGTGGCTTCCATGAGCAGACCCCACCGTGAACAGCAGTTGACTTGCTGTCCTTCGTGGATTTCCCTGGGTGGCTACTGGCCTCCCAGAGCATTTTGTTAACGTCGCGATTGCTGTGAGGCTTAAGGGAGACCTGCTTGGAAAGGCTCAGCGGAGCGCCTGGCACGCAGTGCCACTGCAGAAACTGCTGGCTGCCCTCGTCTTTATCGGCAGCACCGCGCAGCATTTAATGAGCACGTACTGCGCCATGTCTTGCGCCGCGTAATGCTCACACCAACTTGGGGAGGTGGGAAATAGGATAATCCTCGTCTCACAGCTGAGAGGACTGGGGCTCGGAGGGTAAGTGGCTCGTTCACGGTCACGGAACTGCTAAGGGTGGAGCCAGAATGTGTACCTGGTCTGATCCTGACTTCTTAGACTGTGCTATCTAGGTTGCCCCATTCCTGACAAATCGTTGAAAAGCACATTTAAAACAGTATTTGTTTTTATTAATTAGGCCATGCCAGGTCTTAGCTGTGGCACGTGAACTCTTTGTGGCATGTGCAGTCTGGGTCCCCAAGCAGGGGTCAAAGCTGGGTCCCCTGCATTGGGAGCTCAGAGTCTTAACCAGTCGACCACCAGGAAAGTCCTGGCAGTACATTTCAGAAAGTAACACAATAAATAGGCATTGAGGATGTGTTAGCTGCAAATTTACACAGTGATTAAAAAAGAAACACGTTTGGATTGGTTCCTTCGGTCAACAGCATTTCTTGAGCGCTCCATGGAGAAAAGGTCCTTCCAGGGAGCCTTGGTTAGAGAAAAGAAGGCCCGTGACATCAGTCCGAGGTCACTGAGTGTCTCGCGGAAAGGTGAGTGGGCTCCGCCCCTCCAGCTGACACAGGCCGGACATGCGTGGACCTGGAAGAAGGTGAGCCCAGGAGGCAGCTCTCGCACTTCCACCTGGTCCTGGAGGCGGGGTTTGGGCCCGAGGGATGTGGGCTCAGACCTCGCTGCTGCCTCTATCTGCCGTTACGGCCTTGACCGATGCCCTCGGTTGCGTTGAGCTGCAGTGTTCTCCTCCATGAAAAGGGTAGCGATGGTAACGTCACAGCCGTCCAGGGAAGAGCCTGGTTTCTGGGGCAGGCGTGAGTTAAATCAGGTTCAGTTCTCAAATACATTATTGAGCTGGGTGATGTCAGTCTCTTTAAAACAACCCGAACACACAGACAAACAGCACTTGAGTATTTCGCTTCAGCAGGTAGATCTCCTGCTCGCCCTGCCCTTCCCCAGCTTTGGTTCTCTGGCAAATGCACAAAAAGGAAGTTAGGTTCATGCCCCTGCTGCCATGAAGCACTCAGAAAGGCACCTTTGAGAAAAGCCAACACGTCCGAGAAAAGACAGACACAGAGTTAGAAGAAGGAAGAAAAAAGCTCTGCGGTTGGCCACTTGCCCGTCCTGAAGTCCTGAAGGGGCTCTGTGTCTGCGCTTGGCTACTTGCCCGTCCTGAAGTCCTGAAGGGGCTCTGCGATTCCTTGGTGTGCTGACCAAATCGCTGGATTACTCAAGAGTCCCTGAAGCAGCTGCAGATGGGGAGGCTGCTGAGGCCAGAGGGAGGGGCAGCTTCTGTGGGTGGTGGACGAGTGGAGGCGGCAGTGGAGGCCCCTGGCCCGGGAAGCTCTGTGGACAGGCTGAGGATGGAGCCTGGGGTCCAGTTCTCCCATCGGCTGGGCCGTCTAGTCAAGTGTCTAGAGCGACTCTGAGCTTGGGGTCCATCAGTCTCATCCTGCCAACTTCCTACCTTGTCTTCCTACCACTGAACAGACTTTGAGTCAGGATACTCTTCACGTCATGGAATAATAATATTCCGGGAGATAGTTTTCGAGTCATCCAGTCCTTAAGAGTCATCAAAACCTTAGGCTTATGACTTCTTTTCTTAAAAATCGGAGTATAATTGCTTTATGATGTTGTGATAGTTCCTGCTGTGCAACACAGTGATCAGCTACCTGGGCCCAGGTGTCCCCCGCCTGCTGCCCCCGCCCCCCGGCCCAGCCCAGCCCTCTCGGCCGACACAGAGCGTTGGGCTGGCCCCGTGCGGCACAGCGGGTCCCGTCCGTGGCCTGCGTCACACGCTGTACCCATGTCCGCGCTGCTTGCCAGCCCACCTCGCCCGCTCCTCCCCCCGCTGTTGTCTGCCTGTCCATTCTGTGTGTCTGTGTCTCTGTTCCTGCCCTGCAAATAGGTTCATCTATACCAGTTTTTAGATTGCACATATATGCATAGGCTTGGATTACCGAGATATTGAATGGTTTGCCTTGGAAAAGAACAGAGATCATTCTGTCATTTTTCAGACTGCATCCAAGTACTGCATTTCGGACTCTTTTGTTGACCATCGTGGCTACTCCATTTCTTCTGAGGGATTCCTGCCCGCAGTAGTAGATGTAATGGTCATCTGAGTTAAATTCACCCATTCCAGCCCATTTTAGTTCACTGATTCCTAAAATGTTGATGTTCACTCTCACCATCTCCTGTTTGACCACTTCCAATTTGCCTTGATTCATGGACCTAACATTCCAGGATCTTATGCAACATTATTCTTTACAGCATCGGACTTTACTTCAGTCACCAGTCACATCCACAACTGGGTGTTGTTTTTGCTTTGGCTCCATCCCTTCATTCTTTCCGGAGTTATTTCTCCACTGACCTCTAGTAGTATATTGGGCACCTAGCAACCTGGAGAGTTCATCTTTCAGTGTTCTTTTTGCCTTTTCATACTGTTCATGGGGTTCTCAAGGCAAGAATACTGAAGTGGTTTGCCATTCCCTTCTCCAGTGGACCAC
>SJYX01008553.1:374214-411104 GCA_006410675.1 Oreotragus oreotragus | reverse complement strand
AGCCATGAAATTAGAAGACGCTTACTCCTTGGAAGAAAAGTTATGACCAACCTAGATAGCATATTCAAAAGCAGACGCATTACTTTGCTGACTAAGGTCCGTCTAGTCAAGGCTATGGTTTTCCAGTGGTCATGTATGGATGTGAGAGTTGGACTGTGAAGACAGCTGAGCGCCGAAGAATTGATGCTTTTGAACTGTGGTGTTGGAGAAGACTCTCGAGAGTCCCTTGGACTGCAAGGAGATCCAGCCAGTCCATTCTGAAGGAGATCAGCCCTGGGATTTCTTTGGAGGGAATGATGCTAAAGCTGAAACTCCAGTACTTTGGCCACCTCATGCGAAGAGTTGCCTCATTGGAAAAGACTCTGATGCTGGGAGGGATTGGGGGCAGGAGGAGAAGGGGACGGCCGAGGATGAGATGGCTGGATGGCATCACTGACTTGATGGATGTGAGTCTGAGTGAACTCCGGGAGATGGTGATGGACAGGGAGGCCTGGCGTGCTGCGATTCATGGGGTCGCAAAGAGTCGGAGATGACTGAATGACTGAACTGAACTGAACTGATGGTCTGTGTGATCAGACTGGCTAGTTTTCTGTGATTGTGGTTTTCATTCTGTTTGCCCTCTGATGGAGAAGGATAAGAGGCTTACGGAAGCTTCCTGATGGGAGAGAGACTGAGGGGGAAACTGGGTCTTGTTCTGATGGGTGGGGCCATGCTCAGTAAATCTTTAACCTGATTTTCTGTTGATGGCTGGGGCTCTTTCCCTCCCTGTTATTTACCTGGGGCCAAACTACGGTGGAGGTAATGAGGATAATGGGGGCCTCTGTCCAAAGGTCCCACGCACGCACTGCTGCACTCAATGCCTCCAGCCCTGCAGCAGGCCACTGCCGACCCACGCCTCTGCCGGAGACTCCTGGACTCAGTCTCTTGTGGGGTCACAGCTCCTTTCACCTGCGTCCTGGTGTGCACAAGTTTCTGTTTGTGCTGGACTGGATGAAGCACAAGCTGGAATCAAAATTGCAGGGAGAAATATGAGTAACCTCAGGTATGCAGATGACACCACCTTTATGGCAGAAAGTGAAGAGGAACTAAAAAGCCTCATGATGAAAGTGAAAGAAGAGAAAGAAAAGTTGTCTTAAAGCTCAGCATTCAGAAAACTAAAATCATGTCATCCGGTTCCATCACTTCATGGCAAATAGATGGGGAAACAATGGAAACAGTGAGAGACTTTATTTTGGGGGGCTCCAAAATCACTGCAGATGGTGAGTGCAGCCATGAAATTAAAAGATGTTTGTTCCTTGGAAGAAAAGCTATGACCAACCTAGACAGCATATTAAAAAGCAGAGACATTACTTTGCCAACAAAGGTCCATCTAGTCAAACCTATGGTTTTTCCAGTGGTCATGTATGGATGTGAGAGTTGGACTGTGAAGAAGGCTGAGTGCCTAAGAATTGATGCTTTTGAACTGTGGTGCTGGAGAAGACTCTTGAGAGTCCTTTGAACTGCAAGGAGATCCAACCAGTCCATCCTAAAGGAGATCACTGCTGGGTGTTCATTGGAAGGACTGATGCTGAAGCTGAAACTCCAATACTTTGGCCACCTGATGGGAAGAACTGACTCATTGGAGGAGACCCTGATGTCGGGAAAGATTGAAGGCAGGAGGAGAAGGGGACAACAGAGGATGAGATGGTTGGACGCCGGCTCGACCCCTGGTCTGGGAGACCCCACCTGCTGCGGGGCAGCCGACCCATGCGCCACAACTCCTGAGCCTGTGCCTCGAGCCTGGGACACAGCTGCTGAGCCCCGGGCGCAACTGCTAATGCCCCTGCAGCTAGAGCCGGTCTCTGCAGCAAGAGACACCACCGCCTTGCGCACCGGAGCCCCAGTGCAGCCAGAAATGTGAGTGAACATAGAAGAGGGCGCAGGTTTCTTTCCCCGCGTGCTTCACCAGTTCCAGAGCTGTGATGAGGTTTTCTTTTCTTTTTTTTCTTTTTTAAAGAAGTGGATTATTCACGGGAGGAAAGGGCTGCTGGAAGCTGCATCGTGAGTTGTCTTTCCCTTGCATCTCAGGGGCTAAGACCCTCCTTTGTGGCACCTTATGAGGTTGCTGTTTGTTGACTGTGGCCGTGTTGGCATGCTCCTCGCTGTGGAGGGCAGGCAGGTGGATGTGGAGGTTTTGAGACCTCTTCCAAGCGAGCTGGGCCTGCTCACTGCAGCCACCCCGGAGGGGCTTTGGGGCCGGGGCAGCTGGTGCCGGTGAAGACAGAGCTGAGGCTGAACTTCACACGCGGGTGGCAGAGTCCATGCGGGTATTCGTGGTATTCATTTGGCTACACCAGGTCTTACCCGCAGCCTGTGGGAGCTTCTTCAGCTGTGGTGTGGAGACTCGGGTTCAGCCCGTGGGCTCCAGTTCCCTGACCAGGGATTGAACCCAGCGCCCCCCCCCTCCCCCCCCCGCACTGGGAGCAGGGAGTCGTAGCCACTGGAGATCCAGGGAGGCCCCTGGCACTTTCCTGGCACACCTGGCACAGCGAGGAGCCTCAGAATGGCCGGCAGGCTCCCGCTCCCGCTCCCGGCCCCAGCTCCTGGGTCCCGGTCATCCGGGGCGGCCTGCTGGTAGGAGGCGTGTCCCGGGGCGCTGCCAGGCGGGCGCTCTCCTCGCCTGCCCTGGGCAGCCTGCTCTGGCGCTCTCCTCTCCCAGGTGCTCTCCTCGCCTCTCCCAGGCGCCGGGCGGCGGTACTCCGGCGCTCTCCTCGCCTCCTCTCTTTCTCTCTCTTCCCCGCTTCGCTGTTCTGACTCTGCCGCGCCTTCTCTCCCTTTCACTGTTTGCCTCTTTGCTTTCTCCCTGCCTCTCCTCCTCGCTCACTGAGGCCTTGCCCGGTGTCCTGACCCTTCCCTCTGACGCTTCCTTGGGCTTTTCCTGGCTCTTCTTGACTCCAGCCGGGACCCCCATCCGAGGTGGGAGGCACGTGCCTCCCCAGGGAGCAGTGACGACGGAGCTTCGAGGACGGCTGCCGGCCTGCCCTTCTCTGACTGTGCATGGGGTGGACAGGGCGCTCCCTGGGGCCGGTGGGCCTCGGAAGGCTTGCCCAGGGTCACCACCTCCCTCCACGAGCCCCGACGCTGGGCGGGGAGCTCTGCTGAGTTTCCCCTCGTCTGTGGCCAGGTTCCCCCTCCTGACGCCTCTCTCCTTACAGATCGAGGAGACGCGCGTCAACATTGACAAGATCTCCCAGCACGTGGAGGAAGCGAAGATTCTCCACAGTATCATCCTGTCTGCGCCCATCCCGGAGCCAAGTGAGTGCCGCCCAGCGCTCAGGCACCCACCGGGCCGGGCTCAGGCACCCGCCGCGCAGCGCGCAGGCACCGGCGGGCCACCGGGTGCCCCTGGGAGCAGCAGGGGAGGGCGTGTGCCCTCACGCGCGTGCCTGCGCGTCACTGGCTGCCCCCCTCACCCTCTCCTGCTCTCACCGCCCTGTGGACGCCTGTTTGTTTCTTAGGCCGCGCCAGCTCTCTGGCGCAGCATGTGGGATCTTCCCTCTTTGTTGCAGCCTCTTTAGTTGGGGCCTGTAGGATCTGGTTCCTTGACCAGGGGTCGAACCTGGGCCCCCTGTATTGGGAACGTGGAGTCTCAGCCACTGGACCCCAGGGACGCCCCCGTCCCCTCTGCTTTTTGCGGCTCCACTTGGCCACACTCTCGTCTCCTTCCCAACGAGCTGGGGACTCCTGCTGCTGCTGGCGTGCCTCGCCTCTGCCCCCGCCTTGGGTTTCTGGAGGGCACACCTGTGCTGTTTTCTCTGCTGGAAATGCTTCCCCAGTCCCTCCTTTTCTTCCACGAGGTGTTTTTATTCTGTAGGTCGAGGGCAGGGTGCCTGGAAAAATGCCTTTAAAAGCTAAGCTCGCCGCGTTCTGATGATGGGTGTCTGGGGAGCCCCTGGGGACGCTAACTGCCCTGGACGCCTGAGAAAGCACCACACCTCCTCTGCTGATTGTTGTCGCTGATAAAGCGTTCAGTCTCCGCTAACTGATTCTGCCGGCCTTTGTCTACCCAGAAACCAAGGACGACCTGGAGCAGCTCACAACTGAGATCAAGAAGACGGCCAACAACGTCCGGAACAAACTGAAGAGTAAGGGGCTAAGGGAGCAGCCAGCCCCCCAGCCGTCTCACGTCTGGGGTCCGGCCCTCCTGCAGCAGAATGCTTTCTCGTGGGGGTGACGTCGTGCGTGGCATCTTTGCTCGTGATCTGGGCTCTGTCTTGGCATGATGGATGACAGCCCTAGAGCTTTGTCTGTGGTTGAGTGAGGCAAGAATTGAAGTTTGGGGACGGGAACGGAAGTGTGCTCTCAGCTGGTGACTGGCTGGTGGCTCGGGGCCCCTAACTCTGTCCCTCGCCTTTTCCTGGGCCCGTTTCCTCCCCCAGCACCTGTGTACGTGTGAGCAGTGGTGTTAGTGATATGAGGATGCCAGACAGATTCGTCTGCAGGCGTCTCCTGGGGACCAAGCGTATCACCTCCCCTCACGCCCACTCCCACCCCTCAGTTAGGGCAGTGTTCTATGAAGCCACTGTCATAGATGCAGTTCATCTGGGAGCCCAGCAGCCTCCTTAGGTCCGAGGCTGTCATCTGCATTCTCGCCCCACTTACTGTCTTTGGTGATGAGTGCACGCTATTGGTCAGGGAGAGAAAGTGGCGTTGCTGAGCCTGAGGTATCATTTCTTTGCCCGCTTTGGACCGTACTGTCTGTTTTCATGGGGACGGAGCGGAGGTTTTCGGTGGCCGCTTCCAGTCCGGCACTGAGCCTGTGCCTGCCATCTGCGTGTTCGTGTTTGATTTTCATCTTGGCATTGCGAGGGGGGCCCTGCAGTGCACCCATTTTACAGACCGGAGAACAAGAAGGCTGAGCACACGCGGCTTTTCCAGGTGGCACGCCGGGACGTGGCCGGCAGGGATTTGAGGCCGGGTCTCTCGGTGATGGGGACGCGTGCTGTTAACTGCTGTGCTGAAACGTGGCCGAGGGAGACCCTGCAGTGAAGGCGTCCTGGGGCTCAGGCGTGAGCTAGCTTTTGAGACAGGACCTGCCTGCTGTTAGTCTCCTGGGCCGGTGTGTGTGTTTGAGAGAGGAGGCTGCATTGCACGGTGAGTTTCTTGGAGGGGAGCAGGGGCTGTGTTGCTTGAATAAGCTTCTCTCCCATCCAGGCATGGAGAGGCATATTGAGGAAGACGAGGTGCGGTCGTCAGCAGACCTTCGGATTCGGAAATCCCAGGTGAGATTATTGGCCTAGCAACCATCTTTCCCAATCTTTAAAAATTTTTTTCCCTTAGCTGTGGAGTCTTTTTAATTTTTAAAAAATATTTATAGAAGTAGAATTGATTACAATATGGTGTTTCAGATACATGGCAAAGTGATTCAGTCATGACACACACACGCGCGCACCTGTGTGTTGCTTTTTCAGACCCTTTTCCATTGTAAGTCATCACAGGACGCTGAGTGTAGTTCCCTGCGCCGCGCAGTAGCCCCTGCTGCATACAGCGGTGCGTGTCTGCTAACCCCATACTCGTGGTTCATCCCCCACCTCCTCCTTGGTAGCTATAAGTTTGTCTCTCTGTTTCGTAAATAAATTCATTTGGATTAGTTTTTAGACTCCACATACTTTAATACCAGTGATGTTACATGGCATTTGTCTGTGACTTACTGCGTGTGAGATACTCCCTGGGCGCATCCGCGTTGCTGTGAACGGCCCTGTTTCATTCTTTTTTCGAGGCAGAGTATTATCCCATTGCATCTGCGCGTTACATCTTTATCCATTCATCTGTTGATGGACAGATGGCTTCCATCTCTTGGCTCTTGTGAACAGTACTGCGGTGAACGCTGGGGTCTGTGTATCTTTTCTAATTAGAGTTTTCATCTTTTCTGGGTCTGTGCCCAGGAGGGGGATTGCCGGATCATATGGTAGCTCTGTTTTTAGTTTTTTAAGGAACCTCCCTCCTGTTCTCCATGACACCAATTTACATTCCCACCAACAGTGTAGGAGAGTTCCCTTTCCTAGCTGTGGATCTCTACAAACAAACAAACAGACAGACCTTATTTGGAACTCAGTGTGAAGAGCTGGTAGAGGGGAGCTGCCCAGGTCGAAGTAGGGGACAGGGCTGAGACCAGCCCTGGTGGCCCCTCCCACCATCCTCTCAGGAGGCGCACAGAGGAAGGTGTAGTGAGCCTCCTTGGTTTACAGGAGAGGAAACTGAAGTCTCTCTGGAGACTGCTGGTCGTCAGTTGTCCAGCTTGGAGTCAGGCTGCTCGGCGGTCATGAAAGACATGATCCTTGTCACTGAAGAACGGGCATGATGTTCCAGTGTCACAAGGAAGCTAAGACATAGGACCCGTAGGAAGACAGGATCAGATCCTTGTGCTCCCAGCATCGGAAGAGCCTGGAAGGACTGAGGTGCCCGGAGGAGGCTGGGCCTTGGGTGGGCAGGATGTCGGCATGGGCAGGCTCAGGGAGAGGTGGTCCTTGGAGGCATGTGGGCAGGAGTGGTGTGTGTAGAGTAGGGTGGTGTCGGGCGGGTAGAGGCAGACGTGAAGAGAACAGTCTGTCTAGAGACAAAAGTCGGTCACAGGATACCCAGTGCCACATCCCAGGGGCCTTTGACTGTGGCCTTGGGAGTCTGGATCTGGTCAACTAGCTGGTATGCATTTACTTTGGCTTGCAGTCTGTTAGGATAATCTGGTGGCCATTTGGAAACTGGCTCAGCGCGGGGCACGTGGGTTTTTGCAATGATTTTGGTCTGAATTTGCCTCGTGATGGTGGGTTTAAAAAAAGTGTAGATATTGGTGATTTGGCAAAGGAAAAACCTTTGTTGGGGCTTGATGCTGAGAAGTGGGCAAGGAATAAAAATGATGATGATTTGAGCCTAGGCACCAGGGTTGTTGATGGAATGCATTGAGTCAGAAGCAAGAAGATTTGAAGCAGGAAAAGCTGGGTGATCCGTTTGAGTAAGAACGCAAGGGTCTTTGGATGTGGAGGGGAGTTGGGCAGGGCCTCTGGGATTCCCAGACTATCTCCTTTGGCCTCAATTACTCTGAGTTCAACAAGACAGGTTAACAGATTACTGGAAACATGCTTTGAAAAGGTGAGCTGGCGTTCCCCGCGGTGTGAAGTTAGGAAGCCCAGCCACCCAGTCTCGCACCTGGCCTTTGGTTTTTTGTTTTTCGTTTCTTTTACAATTTTGAAAGATTTCTTTCCAGTTGATAGTTATCACCCAGTCTTGGCTATATTGCGCCTGCTGTAGAAGGCTGCCTTGAACCTGTCTGACACCAGGACTGTGCCTCCCTCTCCCCACCCGTCTGCCCGCTCTCCGCCTTCCCACCGGCCACCGCAGGTTTACAACCTGTATCCGTACGTCTGCTTCCTCTCTGTTATGGTCAGAGTTCGTCGTGATTTTTAGATTCCACGTGTAAGGTGATGCTATACAGTATCTGTCTTTCTCTGACTTACTTCACTTGGCATAGTATCGTCTAGACCAGTCTAGGTTGTCACAGACGGCAGGATTTCGCTTTTCAGTTGCTGGGTAGTATTTCCTTGTGCACGCGTGTGTACGTGTGTGTCGCACCTTCTTTATCCAGTCCACTGTTGATGGACGCGTGGGGGGCTTCCGTCTCGCGGCAGCTGTGAATACTGCTGCTGTGAACACTGGGGTGCATGTAGTGTTCTGAATTAGTATTTTTTATACACATATATACACACATATTTTATACATACATATATACACACACACGCGTGCACACCCAGGAGTGGAATTGTCGGGTCAAATTGTAGCTCTATTTTTAGTTTTTTTTGAGAAATCTCCAGTTTCCCAGTGGCTGTACCAGTCTGCCTTCCTACCAGGAGCTGCCCTTGGCCTCTCAGTCCCGGGTCTGGTGCTGCTGTGGGTGAGGCTGGGGCCGGGGCGCTGAGCCTGTGCCCCTCGCTCCTGGGGGCTCACGGCCTTGACCTTGTCCCCGAAGCACTCCGTCCTGTCCCAGAAGTTTGTGGAGGTGATGACCGAGTACAGCGAGGCCCAGGGCACTGAGCCTGTGCCCCTCGCTCCTGGGGGCTCACGGCCTTGACCTTGTCCCCGAAGCACTCTGTCCTGTCCCGGAAGTTTGTGGAGGTGATGACTGAGTACAGTGAGGCCCAGGGCACTGAGCCTGTGCCCCTCGCTCCTGGGGGCTCACGGCCTTGACCTTGTCCCCGCAGCACTCCGTCCTGTCCCGGAAGTTCGTGGAGGTGATGACCAAGTACAACGAGGCCCAGGTGGACTTCCGTGAGCGCAGCAAAGGGCGGATCCAGCGGCAGCTCGAGATCAGTGCGTGTGGGCAGCGCGTTCTGTGCCCCCCTCCTGGCCTGTCGGGCACTGGTCTGTCCGGTCGTCAGGGCCAGGGAGACGGGGCCTCCAGGTGGCTTCTGCCTTCCCTTTTGTGCCCCAGCTGAGGACGGGGCTCACAGCACTGCCGATGCCTGGATGTCATGTCTTAGGCTGAAAGAGGGTGGCTCCGTGCTACCAGGTCCAAGCGTTGGTTGCCATGGGAACCAGCATCTCCACATCCATGGAGGGAAATACCTGCTACACAGCCCTGCTTTCTGGGGCTCATGGCATCTTTGCTGCCTGCTTGACAGCAGAGAATGGTGCAGGTCACCCCGTTTGTGTAAAGGAGTTAATACAGCCTCGCCCTTTAGGAGTCAGTAACTTTAGGCATCAGTAGCAGTCAGGGCTCTGCAGTGCAGAACATGCTCTGAGTGCAGGAATTAAATGAACATGGTCGCAGGCAGGGAGGGCAGGCCGGCCAGGGCCTGGGGACAGGGCGCGCTTGGGCAGAGCAGGGTGGGGGTAAGTTGGTTGGAGGGAGGGCTCACCTGGGAACTGGCCCTCTGTCCTGAGGACTTTGGACCCCGTGGCAGAGTGAAGGGGGCCAGGAGATGTTCCAAGCTGGAAAGGAATATAATCAGACACAGACTTTGGGAGGGTAACTGCCGATAAGGCTGAGGCTGGATTGCGTTAGGGAGACACTGGAGAAAGGCAAGCAGGCTTATAAAGGCCACGGTGTTAGAGTGACACTTACTGTGCTCCCACTGGAATTTTCAGATGGTTCAGTGATAAAGAATTGTCTGCCAATGCAGGAAACACAGGAGGTGTGGGTTCGATCCCTGGGTTGGGGAGATCCACTGGAGGAGGAAATGGAAACCCACCCTAATATTCTTGCCTGGACAGTCCCACGAGCAGAAGCCTGGTGGGCTACGGTCCACGGGGTTGCAAAGAGTTGGACACGACTGAACGACGGAACATGGCCCTTTTCAGGAAACTTTTGAAGTGATGAGCTTTGATCTTCTATCTGACGCTCTCCTTCTTTTGTTATAAAGCCGGCAAAAACACTACCGACGAGGAGCTGGAGGAGATGCTGGAGAGTGAAAACCCTGTCCTCTTCACCGCGGGGGTGAGTGATGGTGTGGGGTTGGGGGGCGGGAATCTTGCAGGGGTCCCCGGGGGGCTGTAGTGGGCCCGGGGACCAATGGTCCATCTCTGCGGCCTGCCGTAGATCATCGACTCTCAGATTTCCAAGCAAGCCCTCAGCGAGATTGAGGGCCGGCACAATGACATCGTGAGGCTGGAGAGCAGCATCAAGGAGCTTCACGACATGTTCGTGGACATCGCCATGTTGGTGGAGAACCAGGTGAGGCGCTGGGTACCGCGGGGTCGGGGAGAGGGCTTCCTGAGGAGGGCGGGGGGGCTCCGAGAAAGCCACGGGGGTCGAGTCGGGAGGGAGAAGCATCGGGAATTGGCGTAGTGGAGTCCCAGAATCCCAGTATCCCGGGAGAGGAAGGCACCTGGGATGCTGACGCTTGGGGCGGTTGCAGCCTTGTTATTCCTGCTGGTTACTCTGGCCTGGAAGTCATGTCTAAGTAACGTGAGGTTTGACGTGCTCTGTAACGTACCTGTTCCCTCTGGCCTTGGGATCATCATCATTGTTATTTTTCATTAGTGACGCGGGTTCTTAATGGTGATGCCTTAAACACTCTTCTGATAGGAACCATCGGCGTTTCACTGGTGACACCGAAAACATGGGGTCTTTCCCCCAGTTCATGGTGAAAAGTTAGGTGTGACGGAGATTTTTGTTTTCCCACTTTTGATTTTCCTTCTGTATGAGTTTTTCCAAAAATGTTGACTGTTTTTTTTGCTGAGTAACATCAACAGGGAAACTCGAGTCCCCCACGGAGCTGAGCCGGACAGCCCGTTTTGTTCCGGGCCAGCTTGCCCAGGGACGGGCGGCTCTGTTCCCTGCCTGTGGGGTCAGTGTCACGTGTCTCGTGGCGCCTGCTTCTAGGGTGCAGTTAAATTCACCGCCGTGTAACGGTGTGGAGCCACTCTCACCGTGAGCTCCCAGTGGCTCTGCCACCGGGAAAGGATCAGAACCTGCTTCCCATGTAGCAGGAATCCTAATGGAGCCCGAGTGCCACGTGGCTGGTTTTGACACGTGTCCTGCTCTGGGCTCGGGTGCCTCTGCTCCATCCCCTTCCGCCCTTGGAGACCGTTCCTCCTGTCCCTCCATCTGCACTCTTGTTTTTCCTCCCCACACTGCCTTGCCGAGGAACTGGCTTGAGATTCAAGTGATGGTAAGTGCCGTTCTCTCTGCAGAAAGCCAGGGGTTGCATGGAATGAAGGTCTAGGTGGGTGGAGGGAATTCCCATCTTAAGATGCACAGCAGTCAGTTGGAAAGACTGAACTTCAGGTCAGGAAGTAACAGCTGGGGAAAGGTCGGGAATCTTGCTAAGAGACCATGATCTCTTAACCAGATAACTCAGGTAAAACCAACGTCTTGTTACTTACAGGGCCTGGGGATACCTTAGAGAAAGCAAGCGTCCCCACCTCAGCTGTTTATGAGCACCCGCCGTGCACCGGGCACTTTCTGTAGTAGCGGGCGCTTGGTCCAGACTGAACGAGCTTGGCTCAGATCTGAGTGGCCAGGAAGAGGCCAGCCTTCCTGGCAGCATGAGAGAGATGCGTTCTGGCTTCTCCTCTACGTTCCGTTAAAAAAAAGGGGGCACGGGGGACCCTTCAGGATATTGCAGGCGTCTAGACCACGTGCTCCTGGTGTGCAGGGTGCTGTCTCGCACGGAGAAGTAACTGAGTGGATATTTTGAGGCCGGGTGGCCGCCGCCTCGGCCTGGGAAAGCACTGGCCATCACGGGGAGGTGTGCAGGGTTACCCCGCAGAAGGCCGCGTGGGCAGGCTTCCAGGCGCTTCCCGCGGCCTGGCGCGCGAGCTGGGGCCGTCCCGGGGTGCGTGTCCAGGGTGTGACCGGAGTCTGTCCTCCGCAGGGGGAGATGGTAGATAACATAGAGCTGAATGTCATGCACACGGTGGACCATGTGCAGAAGGCTCAGGAGGAGACCAAAAGAGCCGTCAAGTACCAGGGCCAGGCCCGGAAGGTGAGCCCCCCGCCGCCCCCGGAGGGCAGGCCCACCGTGTGCGCTCTCTCGCTGTCTCCTCCCTCTCCCCGCCTCTGTCTCTGCTGCCGCTGCCGCTCGCATCCGGGGAAAGGGCGCCATGATTGACCGCATTGAGAACAACATGGACCAGTCCGTGGGCTTCGTGGAGCGGGCCGTGGCAGACACCAAAAAGGCGGTCAAGTATCAGAGTGAAGCTCGCAGGGTGAGTCCCGCGTCTCGGCGGGACCGGCCGGCTTCTCCTCTCCCTGGTCGCCCCCATCCATGTCCCTGAGATCCCCCTGCCTTCCCTCTGTCCAGCCTCCTCCAAAAGCCTTCATCAGCTCTCCCTACAGAATAGCTCCCCTTCCCTCCCCGGCGTGTCCCGCATGGATCTGGCTCCCACCGTCTCCACCCAAGAGTCCACACTGGCAGGCAGCTCTGCGGGATGGACCCGTCGCTGCCCAGCGTTGCTGCTGGTCTGCTGGACAGAGCTGTCAAGCCAGCTCTGGTGGGGTTTGCTTTGTAGCCTGCTCTTTTCTGACTTGTGCTCTGATATTTCCATTCTTCAGTTCTTTTTCTTCCAACTTTACATGTTGCTTGGGCAGGTGTCTAGGGAGCTGGGAAGTTACTTCACATGATGAATCCTGTCCTGTTCACAACAGGACCTGTACTTTCAGGCCCTCAGTCACTGTCCTGGGTTTGACAGGTGGGAGTGTTCTTTGGGGGAGAGAGGGACGGGAGTTTGCATTTGACTGCATCAAGTACGCCTTCCTACGCTCCTCGGAAAGGAAAAGCTCAGTCCCATTGTGTCTTGGTGTGCTGCTGCTTAGACCCCGTGTGACGGTTGCAGTTGCGTCTGTCCACACGTAAGGGCTGCAGCGTGAGCCCGGAGCTGAAGGAGGCTCCGTATTTCCACCTGCTGGCACTGCTAGTGCAGAGGCAACTTAAACGAGAGCTCTCAGCAGAGCGTCTTTATGTAGGGATGTCAGCTTTTCGTTTCACTCTGTCTGGGTCGATAAGATGCTTCCGGTGCAGGGGTGGGTTTTGGATGGCTGACCGCGGCTTTTTGGTGGTTGTAATAATGACTTGTTTTTATTTCTCTTATCCCTCTCTCCAGAAATTGGTAATTATCATTGTGATAGTAGTTGTGTTGCTGGGCCTTTTAGCGTTGATTATCGGACTTTCCGTTGGGCTGAAGTAAGGGCGGCCGCGCTGACATGTAAGTAAGGGGAAGGCTCTCGGGACTCTGGACCGGCTCGCAATGAGAGCCTGGCCTGGGGTTCCCGGCTCTGCGTCTCCTCTCACGGCTGTCCGCAGACCCGCCGAGTGCTCCTCACTGTCGGCGCTGTGCCTGCTCTGACCTCGTCTCGTCCTCCTCTCGGGTCCTGGCTGCAGCCGGGCTTGGGCTTTCGTTGGTTTGTACCCCAGGGGTCTGGCTCTGGTCTCGTCAATGTGTTCTTCCTTTCCCGAGCACCGCATCTTCACTCCCCGTCCCGAGCAAGCCTGCCCCTCAGCTGGGTGCGGTCTCCAGCCGGGATCCGGGATGTATCCTCTGAGTTCTCGCTGCCTTTCAGGGCTGTTGGGCTTTGCCTTCCCTCCCCTTTCCTTGTAAATGGAGCTTTGAATCGGGATTCATGGCTATAGGGTTTTGTTAGTGGCTGACTGGCTGGATCTCGAATCGCTAAGGTTTTTTGAGTGTTCAGTTGTGCCAACACCTAATACAGGCATCATTGGCTCCTCACACCACCTTCAGGAGACAGGCGCTGTTATCATCTCTGTTTTATAGGTGAAGAGGCTCAGGCTTAGAGAAGTTAAGTAACAGGGCCAAGTTTGAGCACACAGCTAATAGTGGACCTAGGGGAATTCTATGTCTGAGCTACTCTTCATAAAACAAGGTGGCCATTTATCATCGTCTGTGAAGTCTAGAGAGCCTCAGAGGATGGTGACTTTAAAATTTAGGATATTAATGTGTATCCTCTGAGTTCTCGCTGCCTTTCAGGGCTGTTGGGCTTTGCCTTCCCTCCCCTTTCCTTGTAAATGGAGCTTTGAATCGGGATTCATGGCTATAGGGTTTTGTTAGTGGCTGACTGGCTGGATCTCGAATCGCTAAGGTTTTTTGAGTGTTCAGTTGTGCCAACACCTAATACAGGCATCATTGGCTCCTCACACCACCTTCAGGAGACAGGCGCTGTTATCATCTCTGTTTTATAGGTGAAGAGGCTCAGGCTTAGAGAAGTTAAGTAACAGGGCCAAGTTTGAGCACACAGCTAATAGTGGACCTAGGGGAATTCTATGTCTGAGCTACTCTTCATAAAACAAGGTGGCCATTTATCATCGTCTGTGAAGTCTAGAGAGCCTCAGAGGATGGTGACTTTAAAATTTAGGATATTAATGTGTAAAAAATCGAGTAAAAACAATAGAGCTGGCCACTGACTCAGGGCTTCGTGTGTGTAGCAGCAGCATGACAAGAGAGACCTGTATTGGGACTGTGAAGACTTCTGTGGCTTCTTAAGTTTTTTTCTGACTGAAACATAGCATTATGTCTGGTTAAACACTGAAAAGGTGAACGGAATTAACTTTTAATATTATTGCCGATAACCTTATGGCATGTTCACACACTCGGATGTGGTTTTACATCATTCAGACTGTTATCAACAGTCTGGTACCCAGTTACAAGGTCACAAGCATCATTTTCAACACTCAAACCTCTTTGGGAATCTCATGTTCAACAAGATTGTGAATATACTCTCAATTACTCAACAAGTTCCCAACGTTGGAGGTTTGCTATTATTGTTTTGCTATGACTAACAATATGATTAACTTTTATACTGTTTTCCTCTTTCTTACAAATTCACAGAAGGTTGGTGACTGAGGTAATAGACACATAGATGTGATACCAGAGCTGACCCTTCACTTTTTGCCTGTTTGCCTTTCTTTCCTTCCTCCTCCTCCCATGTGACTAGATCTCAAAGTCAGATTATTTTTAACCCTAAACATTCAACTTCTTGAGACATACATCCATTAGATGACTGATCTCTCATAAGTAATTAATTGATTTGCTTTTTTCCCTTTCTGGTACTTGGACTCTAGTCCTTGACATTTTTTTGTGTGTAGAATTTTGTTCTGACTCTTCACAGTCCCCTTGGAAAGGATATTAACATTAAGAAAAGGTATAAGTCAGTTTACATCTCCAAATCCATGGATGAAAGATGTCTTCGAAATTCACAGGGCCCCTCACCATTCCTAATTCCAGGAATTCAGAACGTAAATCGTTTTGTAAAATAAGCAGGCAGGTCGACCCACTGTTTTTAGCTGACTTACCCGACTTCGGAGATGCTCAGTTGCTGAGCCCGTGCTGGGTTGCGCCCCTGTTCCCTGACCGAGTCCCGGCCGACTGGCATACAGGCCTGGACTCGGGAGTCGGACCTCATAACAGAAGACACCCTATGTCCGTGCACCCTGCCCGTGCTCTAGGATAACAGCATCACCTCCATTTTCATCAGGGAAGCTCGGTGGAGCTCAGGGAAGTTAGGAACTTGCCCAAAGCCTGCTCAGCTCGCCAGGCAGAGCGGCCGTGACAGGCCTCCTGGACGTTTCCGTGTCCTGGTCACTGTGCCTTCCTGCTTCTAAGACAGGCTGGGTGGGCGTAGAGGGAGTGACAAGACTCCAGTGCCAGGAAGCCTCTGCGCTGCATTCGGAAGAGCTGAGGGGGGCCCTGCACACAGCACGGGTGTCTTTCTCCAGCGGCCGTGCCTCTCCACCCACACGTCCCTCCACGGAGCTGACAGCCCCGGGAAGGGGTCTAAGAGGCCCAGGGGCTTCCCTTTTTTCCCCTCTGTCTCTTGTAACAGAGCTTTTGGATCTTCCCAGGTGGCTCAGTGGTGAGGAATCTGCCTGCCAGGCAGGAGATGTGGGTTCGATCCCTGGGTCAGGAAGATCCCCTGGAGAAGGAAATGGCAACTCACTCCAGTATTCTAGCCTGGGAAACTCCACGGACAGAGGAGCCTGGCGGGCTGTAGTTCATGGGGTCGCNAGGAGATGTGGGTTCGATCCCTGGGTCAGGAAGATCCCCTGGAGAAGGAAATGGCAACTCACTCCAGTATTCTAGCCTGGGAAACTCCACGGACAGAGGAGCCTGGCGGGCTGTAGTTCATGGGGTCGCAGAGTGGGATACACCTGAGCGGCTCAATGAGGCGAGGGCGTGTGGGCTCTCGCGTGTGCTGGGTGCTTCCTTCGGGCCCTGTCGCGGATGCCTGGCAGCTGCGCGTTGACTCCCACGATTGTTTGCAGCTCATCTCTCCTCTCCGCCTTCCAGGTGTGTGGCTGAGTCTTACTGTCGCTCTTCACTGTTACCCGGGGTGCTGACCCGACCAACATCTCTCCCCCGCCTGTCGTAGAGCCCGGTTTCACCCCAGCCTGGTGTGGCCGCCACCCCTGCCTTCAGATGGGAGCAGAGTGTGAATGGCCTTCCTGAGAGTGAGCCCCGTTCCTTCGTTTCCCTGTAACCACCCCTGGGCCCGACTTGGCGAACGGTCTCGCCCGGGAGGAGCCTGAGCTCCTGGCCACCTTTCCTGCTCCGCCGGCTCTGAAGCGCCTCCTCCTGGACTGTAGGACCCACGCCGGCTCCCGTCTCCCCTCCGACGTGTCAGACTGTGTCCTGCGCCTTGGGGAGCCCACCCGAGGCCCCCTCAGGTGCTGTACTGTCTACCTCACGGAGTGTTCTCCCCAGCACTGTAATGGTGTGTTTTAAAGTGGGATATCCTTAACAAAACAAGGGGATTCTTCCAAGTTTGTCAACAGTAAGACTTGGGCCTGAGTCTCCTGCCTGGCAGGATCCCAGTCCTCCCAGCTTATGGTCCTTGTCTGAAAGCAGGAGGCGCGGGCGGAGGTTGCTGTGGTCTCGGAAGCTGACTTCTCTGCAGTGCAGCCTTGAAACGATGCTCTCAGTGTGCTGAGCTCCGTGGCCACCTTCCCCCTCTGCCTCTGCTGTACTTCCTCACATGGACTCAGGGACGCACTGCCTGAGACCGTCATCTGAGGTTGCTGTCTGTCCAGGCTGGGCCGCGGCGTCACCGTTCCCCTATCTGGGTCTGGGGAGCTGCTGTTCACTGTGGGGAGGCCCAGAATAACCAGGCCTGTAAAATCAGCCGGGGCTCAGGTCCTTGGGAGGTCAGGCTCTGGGAGCGTTGAGACGAGGGCAGCTGTGAGTCTTCAGGCATTTCATGTGTTCCAAATGTATTTTTATAATCGTATGTGTGACATGTACGTACATATATGCATGGGTCTCTCAGGAAGTAGGAACTGAAAGTGAGGATATTCTAACCTCAAAAGAATAACTTGAGCTAGGCTAAAAATCAGGAATCATAGTAGAAACGTGATCTTCTTATGTCATTGGGAAACTTGCTGTTTTCTGCACAAGCGCTCAGACCACCCAGATGGCTGGGATGGGCACCAGGCGGGTCCCTGCTAGCAGACACGAGGGACGAGCTCGCCACCCCTCCCCGCTTGCTGCCCAGGCTGGGCTTGTCCTGAGAACACCCCATCGCAGTCTGGTTTGGTTCGCATGACCGTGGGGCTGTCCTGTCTCCAGGACTAAGCCAGCTCGGGAAGCCAAGGTCCACTCAGCAGTTCTTCCTGCTCCCAGGCTAGTGGACTTGAACAACAGCCAGGAAAGTGGTAAGCTCCCGGCTGGTCCCGGCCAGCCTCCCGATGCGACTGGTACTTCAGCTTTGACTTGAGTGCTTTCTAGGGTAGGGGTGCAGCCCGACCCAGGCCCCCCGCCTTCCTGTGCTGGGGCCACTCAGCCAGCGCCCAGCACTCGGACGGAGCCGAGGGGTCCCTGTCGCCTGTGGCTGTGACGTCCGACTCAGGCCTGGCCCCAGCACTGCAGGCAGCCAAGCTCCAATCAGACCTTTGCTCTCCTTAGACTCAGGCCTGGGGCTTATCATTTGGATACAAGTGAAGGGTTTTTTTGTTCTTTTTTTAAAAAGTAAACTGGATAATTTTAATTGCTAATTTAAAAATAAATGACTCTATACACTGACTGTCAAGTGGTTCTGGCTCCAGGTCCCTGTGAAACGCTGATGGGCTGCCCCTCAGGGTGACTTGTGTTTGTTTTGGAAAGGGGTGAAAAGAAATTTTAACCGTGTGGTAGAGCAGGTGGATCCAAAGTTCTAATTTTTGAAAATGGTTTAACTCCCAAAGAATGCACTGTAAAATTTCAAGGGATTCCCCCCAAAAGACTTTGGCTTACTCACTGAGGATATCTGTGGCTCTGGGGTAAGTGAGGTGAGCCTGATGTGATGTAGCCGCAAGGCAGAACGATCCTCTGAGCTTGCTGTTGACTGTGACTCTTCACGGAGAGGTGATGTGTCTTTTAGCATCCTGGGTTCTAGAAGCCAGATCCATCTTCCTTTCCCTTCACGTCCACTTCCGCACCCAGACCCATCCCTGTCTGCCTTCCTCTGAAACCCTCTCTGCAGTGACGTCATTTCTCACGTGCTTTTTCTTTCCTCGTCTGGATGAACAGAAGAAGATCATGATCATGATCTGCTGTGTTATCCTTGCGATCATCTTAGCTTCTACTATTGGGGGCATATTTGCCTGAAAAAAACCGACAGGTGAGCCACCTCTGGGGGCCGGGGGTGGGGAGGGCCAGACCTGTTTTCACCGGAGATGCTTGTGTTCTGAAGGCTTGTCACCCTCAATCTGCATGGGACTGGGCGCTGCACTAACGCTTGGCGAAAACCCAGAAACAGGGACAGGAGTGAAGAGGGAGCTGGTAGAGCATGGGTGGACCAGGAGGCAGAAAGAGGCGGTCTGTCTTGTAAGCAGGTCTGGCAGCAGAGGGTTTTGTTGGGAGTCCTTTGCCTGAGGGTGTTGGCTTCCAGTAGCGAAGGCCCTCCCGAAGCGAGGGCTTTGGCACCTGGGAATGGTGGAGAACAAGTTCGTTATTGACTAGAGGCAGCCTGAGACTCGAAGAGGTCCCCGGGGTGAGCCCAGAGTAATACCCTTCCCTTCGGTCAGGAAGGTTTTGGCGGCCGAGTCATCCTTCGCGCCTGTAGACGGGAGTGGTGCCCTGCTGTATGCTGTGATCTCCCCTCCATTTCTGTCGTCCTTTCAGCCCTCACAGATGGACCCTCACCTGCTTCCTCAGTGCTTCTTCTGCCGCAGACTCCTCCCGAGTTCTTCTTTCCATTGTGAAACCTCGTATGAAACAGGACCTCAACCTTCTCCCCACTCAAAGTGACGCAAAGGGAGACTCAGGAGAATATGGCCTTGGGCGGCAGGCAGGGTGACTGGGTGGGGAGTATGGCACTTTGTGGCGGGTTAGGAAGGCGGTACAGGGCCGAGAACGTGTAGGAAGGAGACCGTTTAGGAAATGGACGTGGAGCAGGAGCCCCCTGACGTCAGCTGTTGGGGGCGGGACTTCACCGCGGGGGGTCGTCCATCCTGGCTGGCTGCTGCTTCTGCACTTACCGTTCCAGGTCTCACCTTTGACCCACCCTCCATCCCCTTCCTTCAGGGCCTCCGTCTCTGAGGCAATTATTGTACAGTGATAAGAGCCTGCTGTGTCCACAGTGCTTAGCACAGCGCCTGTCACTTACAGCTGCTATCTGTCCACTTCACTATGCTGATTTCTGCTATGGACAAATCCTTGGATTTGATTCTTCAACACTTTAAGCCATCAGTGGGAAATGATCTATATCACACATCTATAAAAATGCCAGAGTGGGTTGGTCCACTTATGCAAAAGTACAGGAGCGCCCCCTCACCCCCCATTTCCACAACATACACTTTAAAGTCCTTTATCTACGGGAGGTGGGGATAGTTGTGTACAGCCGGTTACTTTGCGGAAAGGGCTGGCCCAAGGACTGTGGTTCTGTAATTAAATGTGGACCCCAAAAGAAACAGGTTTATGTTGAGACTGAATGCCCCAGTGTCATCAGCACCACTGCTCGTGAGCCCTAACAGAGAGGTGACGCTGTTCGGTCAGAAGGCCAGATGAACCCGTCACTATCACTCCTGCTTCATGCTGCCAGTGAAACGGGCTGCAGTGGCCAGCAGTGCTGTCCGACAGCCTGCTCCAAACACTGTCCTCTACTCAAGGCTCGGCGTGCTCTAATGAGCTTAGTGATTAGTTATCATACAAGAGTCACTAAAAATACATTAAAATCCCAGTATACGATTCTTGAGGATCACTCAACAGATTCTTGAGATGAATCTGTACTTTGGAAAGTAAATTATTTTGCCATCAAGTCTTTTTAAGAAAGGGGGGTAAAAAAAATGGACACTTCAGTCAGTGTGCTGTTTTCTGCCCACTTTCAAAGCAAATATTTCTATCAATCTGTATCTCCTTTGGTTTGCATACAGGATAGCAACCACTGCTAGCTAGCTCTGAAAAACAGATGAACCTTGTTCAAGGCAAACACGGAGCTGGAACCACGGGCCTTTGAATGACCCAGGCCCTCACTCATTCAGCAGTAGGGATCTGAGTGCTGGGCAGCTCCTGCCCTGTGCTAGGACCTATAGGGACACAGACGCAGAGCCAAGCACCCTCTATCCTCGGGGGGGTTTCAGGCCTAGGAAGGACCACAGCATTCAGCTTTTCCATCAGTTCCTTTTGCTAAAAGGCAAGGGCATGTCTCTTGCCACACTG
Source organism: Oreotragus oreotragus (assembly GCA_006410675.1). Lineage (NCBI taxonomy): Eukaryota > Metazoa > Chordata > Mammalia > Artiodactyla > Bovidae > Oreotragus > Oreotragus oreotragus. The sequence continues at coordinate 390,986 of SJYX01008553.1, read as the reverse complement.
TCCAACACCCCCCCTCCCGCGACTGAGAGAAGATGGGTAGCTGGGCATAAATAAATATGTTGTCAATTATTCTGTGTACTGTTGTTTTCTCTTTGTTTTTCCAGAAACAGTAGAAGTTTATAACTAGTAAAGTGGCATAAAAACTAGCTCCTGCAGCATGTATATATAAAAGGCTGACTTGTATCAGAGGTGGGCAAGGAAACCTGATTTAGCCTTGAAGACACTGTTCTCTCCGTTGAGAACCAGTCAATCAGGTCTGGTTCTTAACCCTTCAAGGCACTGAGCGACCAGTGAGAAGTCACATCATCTTGAGCTGATGCTCACACTTTAATGTAACGCACTTAGAAGATCTGACAGGTGATGTAGCGTTTCTCAGAGCGCTGTTCACATGCTGCTCCTCGGTTATGACATCAGAGGTACCCAAAGACCCGGAGGACTGGCGTAGGGGCACGCAGGCGTGGATTCCCGCTCCTGAGCCTCACTACACGCGCTCAGGCATGTAGAACTTGCCCCAGTACCGCCCCCGGTGGGTCAGGTCGTAGGGGCTCAGCACCTTCCGTATCCCCAGCATGTTGGCGGTGGCGATGCGCTCAAAGGTCCAGGGGTTCTGGTTGCTCCGTTCCCGCTCCTCTCGGTCTTTCTGCATCTTCCCTAGAGTCTCACGGCTCACGGCCTTGGCAGGGAAAGGCAACTTGTGGGCAACCTGGTTAAGGATGCCTTGTACCTCCTGGAATTCGCAGCGCCCGCCCACCTCGACTATGAGGCGGCCTGCCTTCACAGGAGTCACGTAGTGGTCGATGGCACCCTTGCCGCCCCCCATGCGCTGCCCCATACCCTTGCGGGTGATGGCCTTGAATGGGGCTGGTACTCGCCATAAGGCAAACATGTTCTTGGGGTCCATGAAGCGGTTGATTGTCAGGCGCATCATTTCAAAATGCCCCCAATGGAGGTAACCGCCACCCAGTGCCTAGAAGTGAATGGAAGCATTAGAAACACATAGAAACTTAGATATCCTTCATTTGTGCTTTAATAGGTGGCGCTAGTGATAAAGAACCCTCCTGCCAATGCAGGGGACATACAAGAGACAGGTTCGATCCCTGGGTCGGGAAGATCTCCTGGGGGAGGTCATGGCAACCCACTCCAATATTCTTGCCTTGAGAATTCCATGCACAGAGGAGCCTGGCAGGTTAGAGACCATAGCATCGGAGTTGGACACACCTGAAGCGATTTAGCCCGCCTGGGTGCTGTTCCTACGCCTCTCATGCTAACTGGCTTCCGTGATACACATGAAAATAAAAATTAAATTCTAGTAAGTCCAGTGGAGGGAAAGCCTAGGATATGATAGTAACAGAACACGTGTGGACCCACTTCAGCGGACAGAGGCTTTTAGCTAACGCCAGAAGTGAACGGACCAGCCAAGGGAAAACAGATGAGCGCTCCAGGGAGAGGAACGGCCCACGCCAAGCCCACAGTGAGCCTGAGCAGAAGCTAGTGTGGCTGGGGTGGGGAGAGGGATGCGGAGCACACCGAGGTGCCGAAAAGGCTGGCAGGGGCTGGTTGGACAGGCTTTGGGAGGCAGACTTGAAAGCCTCTGGCTGCCGGGTGGGAACTAAACGGGCGCCCACAGCCACCTGTGTAGGTGACGATGCCAAGTTTTCACAGACGCTGCCTGATGAGCAGGATGTGTCTAGACATCCCACATACTGAATCATGGGTAATCTTGATCAGAGGTTTGGGTAGATCTCACCGTCTGGCTATGGGATAAATGAGGTAACCTCTTCCGTCTCCTGCTTTTACATTATTTTCACTACACATTAAAAAACATTCATGACTCAATGCTTACTGGGAGCTGCACATAGTTTAAAGAGCTGCTGGTGGCAGTTCTAGTGAAAGCTGTGGAGGAAAAGGCCAGAAGGAAGCCACGGAGTCTGTTTTAGTCCCTGGCTTCCTTCCTGTAGCCGTCTGACGCTGAACTCACCAAGATTGCAAAGTTGCCTTCTGTGAACTCAGTGGCTTCAGTGGAAGGACCTCGTATGTCACGCAGGTTTTTAGGCTCTCTTCTCACTTTTGGCACAAGTGGTGCCCTTTCAACAAATCTCAGCTTGGGCTTTTCAGGAATGGAGACATCTAAAAGGAGCACAGACAACCAAGAATAAGTCCAACCAAAGGACCTGACTTCGGTCAATGTTGAGGATCCATTTTTTTCCTAGACAGATTCATAACAACCAGGCCAAAGCCTTAAAGTTACCACTCAACAACAATTCCTAAAGTGTATTAGATTTACCTTGTGGATGCTTTCATTGACACTGGAATCTTCTGACTATGACAGTTGTTGACAGAAATGTTTCTGAACCTTTTAAGATGGCAAAGTTTTAAACTGCCAACCAAAATGCCTTTTTAAAATGCCTACCCTAAAGGGACTGTTGGTAGGGAAGGTATAGAGATATGAGACAGTCACAAAATACCACGAGGTAACATTTTTTGTGTGTATGTGAATGTTTTGTGTGCTGCAATTAAGCTGAGTTTTTTACATGTATTATCTCATTTAATCTTCAACTTTATAGCCCTGTTTTTTTTTAGGGCTTCCTTTTTAAATTTTTTAAACTTTTAAAAGTTTAACACACATATATTAAAGGGTCCAATAAAAAATGTGAATTATCACAAAGTGAACACACAAACACACACACATAACTATCATCCAGATAAAGAAATGGAAGGTAGTAATTTTAATCTCCATTTTATAGAAGAGGAACATCAGGCCTGGAGACATTTTATAATTTGATCTGGGCCATCCAAAAGAGCAAAGCCAGACAGTATGATACTATATTGTACATAAAAGCAGCTAACTTCTCCTGCTTGCCACATTCTTACTGGGAGATTTACAACCTAGTACTCCTTTGATTTATGCTCTTTGCTTTATCTGTCCAAGGGCATTTCACACTGAGAGCTGTATATATCCTACCATGTGCTTGCCTGGTGACGGTAGGTGGGCAGAAACCCAGGCCACACACACTAGGTCTTTATCAGGTCTGACACTTTGACAATACGGAAAAAAAAATTAACTTGTCATTTACAGTTATTTCCACAGTAAAATAAGCATGGTCTGTGATGGAGTCAAATATAAAACAGGAGACTTTAAGGAGTACAAAAACTGCCCCCTACCATTCCTATGTGTCTTGGGCTTCCCTGGCAGTTCAGCAGTAAAGAATCTGCCTGCCAGTGCAGGAGATGTGTGTTTGATTCCTGGGTCAAGAAGATTCCCTGGAGAAGGAAAGGGCAACCCACTCCAGTATTCTTGCCTGGAAAATCCCATTGTCAGAGGAGGCTGGCGGGCTATAGTCCAAGGGGCTGCGAGAGAGTCAGACGCCACGAGCACACAACAGAGAAGCCTAGTAACATTTTCTCCCGTCTCCAAGGCTCTGTGCACTCCAGTGGATGTAGTAGTCTCACAGTCATTTGTACAAGATGAGGCGGCTTCACAAGTCCAGGCATCTTTCATATTTTTGAGATTTCCAATATATTTTCAAAAGTGTAAGATTTATCAAGTTGTGGCTTACCTTGCTGTTTCTATTAATAAACTAATGCTTTTCACACAGTAGGCACACGCACATATGTGACCTCATCTGGAGCAAACACCCGAAGTCTAAGTTGGAGGCTGATGAGGTGCAGCTGAGAAGGCGGCTACGGCTCTCGCACCAGTTGTAGGCCATAGGGGAGGTAATCCATTGATGAGTTTAGCGTTTAGCACACTGCCTGGCGTAGAGTGTGCCTTCAGTACGGGACTACTGAACGGATGAATGGGAATGGGGGCACAAGGAGACGCCCGCCCTTCACCCACCCCCCGCTGGGTTCCATCGCAGAAAAGGCGTATCAACCAGAAGACAGATAAGCGCTCACCTTCAAACGCCGGCACCGGGAGCAGCGTCTTCAGGCCGGCACGGGCGGGCGGCGCTGCCCACGAACCTACAAAGAGAGGCCGGATTAAACCCCGAAGGCGACAGGGCCCGGGCCTGAGGCTCCTGGCAGAGCCGTCCTGGGGGCCGCGGGCTCCGCTCCGGGAGGCCCGAGGCTCTCGGCCCCCGAGAAGGGCCGGCCGGGGACTCGGGGCGACCCCACGTCGCGCGCCTGAGGGGCGGCGGCGCTGCAGGCCCGCCCGCGCGGCAGCGCCCGCGAGGGGTCCCCGGGCGAGGCGAGACACCCGACGGGGCCGGCGGTGAAGCCTGGGGCACAGGGCACAGCGGACCTGGCAGGGTCGCTCGCAGGAGCGCGGCGCGGGCGCCGCTCGGCAGCCGCCACATGGTCCCGCGCCGCGGCCGCCGCAGGCGACGCCCGGGAGCCTCGTCCGCAGCTGCGCCGGCCGCCGCTCCGCCGGGCCGGAAGTTGCGTTCGCGCCGGTCCAGGCCGCAGAGAGTCCCGGGTGGAAGCGGGGGAAATCGGAGGCTCGGGACCTGGGTTCCGGCCTGGCGCCCGCGCGGGCTGGCGGTCCGTCCCGAGAGGGGTCCGGCGGGGACCGCGCGGCGAGGTGCTGCCCTGCTGCGACCCACCGCCTCTCGTACCTCCTCCCTCCCGGGGCAGAGGGGAAAAGCGACGGGCGCACGGCGACCTTAACGTTCCCGGGCGCCGCACTGAACGCGCCTCGTCCTGGCGTGGAGTCCTCAACAGATCCCTGCACCGCGCGCGTCCTTACACCCACTTCGCAGACTCCATCTCCAAGGCCAGAGGTTTAACTTTCCCCAAGTCCCACACCGGGAAAGTGGTGCAAGCCCATTCTGAGCTTAGTCTGCGATTCCGAAACGCAGTGCACGCACACTGTCAAAACCTGGTATCCAGTTAAAGTGAAAAACGGTGTGATTATTCTGGGAGAAGGTTGGGCAAGTCATCTTTATGGGCCCGAAGCTTTTTCATATTTAGAAAGAGGCTCTTTCCCCAAGCTTCTAGACGGAAAATGGGATCACCAGTCGAGGCTGATATCTACTGTACTTTAAGTCCTGCTAAATCCGCGCGTGGTCTTTCTCCAAGGATTAATTTCGTAAATGGCAACAATAAAACCTGTAATCTCGCAGAGCTGTTGGGAGAACCCTCCCTGCCCACAGTTTTACGTACTTCTTAACTGCACGCTGAATCTGTACCAGATGAGTTAGTGGGTTTTATTGCAGCCACTCATATCTGTCCCAAAAACGGCTCTGAAAGGGTTAAACTGCCCCACCCCCACGTGCCCGGCCTGGGTCAGATTTTGGGCAGCTCTTCTGTGCTCTCCTTGCCTCTCCGCAAAAAGTGGGCGATTCCCACGTGCTCAGGCATTTAAAAGTCTCAGGCCGAACGCTGTATACTATTGCTTTGGGTGGAGAACAAACCTGCAGTACAGACACGCCTTGACTGGACTCTAAGTCGTTTGGTTCCCTGAAACGTCTACCTCATTACTTATTTTAAAAGAACTAAACATTAGCTCAAATTTCTGCATTTAAGTGGCAACTGTAATGTTTATTCTTTCTTTGTAAGAGTTAAGTACAATGGAGGCTACAAATATGAAAATCCAGTGATCCTATCTTTATGAATGTATGTAGAGAGGATATGCTGGGAATACAAACAGCTAACACTGAGATATGAGAATAAATAAAGGGTGTGAAAAATGGAAGGATGGACCTGAGGTCTTCCCGGATCACAGAAACTGATTTTTTCCCTCAAATTTTTCACAGCTGTCTATTTACACTTCTCTTCTGATACTTCAGGGCTAGTTCTTTGTAGCGGGGAAGGCAATGGCACCCCACCCCAGTACTCTTGCCTGGAAAATCCAATGGACTGAGTAGCCTGGTGGGCTGCAGTCCATGGGGTCGCTAACAGTCGGACAGACTGAGCGACTTCACTTTCACTTTTCTCTTTCATGCATTGGAGAAGGAAATGGCAACCCACTCCAGTGTTCTTGCCTGGAGAATCCCAGGGACGGGGAAGCCTGGTGGGCTGCCGTCTATGGGGTCACACAGAGTCGGACACGAATGAAGTGACTTAGCAGCAAGCAATGAAAGTGGAGAAGGCAGTGGCACCCCACTCTAGCACTCTTGCCTGGAAAATCCCATGGACCGAGGAGCCTGGTGGGCTGCAGTCCAGAGTCAGACAGGACTGAGCGACTTCACTTTTACTTTTCACTTTCATGCATTGGAGAAGGAAATGGCAACCCACTCCAGTGTTCTTGCCTGAAGAGTCCCAGGGACGGGAGAGCCTGGTGGGCTGCCGTCTATGGGGTCACACAGAGTCGGACACGACTGAAGTGACTTAGCAGCAGCAGCAGCAGTTCTTTGTAGGAAAATGAAGTTCAGGGATTACATGAGCTGCTATAGAGCCAGTATGGTGCAAAATAGGGAATCCTGACAGACTTAGTTTTATTGGAATGTTTGCTAGCATCTCCAAAAAGCTGGTTTTCAGACTTTCCTCAGACCTTCGTTAAACACGTAAATATCTGGTTACTACTTATTAGGAAACTCTAAAGATGAGGTTCAGGAATTCCTGTCATGAACTAGCCCTCTCAGTGATTCTAATACCTAATCAAGTTTGGGAATCTGTGCTCTGTGAGCACTTTGAAAGTTTAAAAAGTAGAGTACAGGCCAAAGGCATTGTTTCTGGATTATCCAGGCTGATATCCACTGACATTTATAATTCTCCTATCTGTATAAAAAATATCTAACACCTCAATTTTTAATTTCTTATTTCTAAACTCCAGAGATGCAGATAACAAATCTGTAGGCCAGTCCCAGGTCCAGGTGTTGACTGAACATAACATGTATGGCACACATAACATGCATACACACACGCACACACGTATGTGTGTATGCTCTCACTTTAATAAAAATATTGGATTTTTGCTTATCAGATTCGAATCAGAATATCATAATGTAATAAATAACCATGCAGTCTCTTCACTTCAGGAAGCCCACAGAACCTTCTCAAGGGGCTAGTTAATATTAGCTTTTTTTTTTTTTTTTTTAATAAATCCGTTTAGCTTCCATATGGTGTAGAGCATTTCTAAAAGGGCACTGGTACCATAGTTTTTTCTACAACAAAAACAACGTACTGGCGACTTCCCTGGTGATGCACTTGTTCAGAGTCCGCCTGCCGACGCGGGGGACACAGGTGTGATCCCTGGCCTGGGAGAAGCCCACGCACTGTGGAGCGGCTGAGCCCGTTCGCCACAACCACTGAGTCTGTGCTCCAGAGCCCGGAGCTGCAGCTGCTGCGCATCACGCCCCGGCTGCCACAGCCTGAACTCCTAGAGCCCGTCCTCTGCACCGCGAGAACCGCCGCAGTGAGAAGCCTGTGCATGCAACCAGGAGCAGCCCCTGCTCCCCGCAAGCAGAAAAAGCCCATGTTCGGCAAGGAAGACCCAGCGCAGCCAAAAAGAAGTAGGTCAATTCAAGACACACTGTGCTCTAACACAGTATTCATAATGCACACACTGGAGAGACCTGCGGGTTACCGAGCGCTCTCATACACACGTAGGTTATCATGTTGGAGTCCTTTTTTTTCTGTAGATGATGGTGGAAACAAGGCTCAGAGAAGTCTCCCTTCATTGCACGTGTATCTACCGAGCATCTAGCTTACTGCCCCGAGAGGCATGAGTGTCTACACACGTCCCAGAGCTCTCCAGCTAAATTGGAGTCAGTCAGACTCTTGGAGAAGGCAATGGCACCCCACTCCAGTACTCTTGCCTGGAAAATCTCATGGATGGAGGAGCCTGGTGGGCTGCAGTCCATGGGGTCGCTGAGAGTTGGACACGACTCAGTGACTTCACTTTCACTTTTCACTTTCATGCATTGGAGAAGGAAATAGCAACCCACTCCAGTGTTCTTGCCTGGAGAATCCCAGGGACGGGGGAGCCTGGTGGGCTGCCGTCTATGGGGTCGCACAGAGTCGGACACGACTGAAGCGAGTTGGCAACTTAGCAGCAGACTCTTGGGGGGCTGGTTACTGGAGTTTTACAAGGGAGTTATTTCCAGCATTTCTCCTGGAGTGAGTCATCAGGCAGGAAGAATGGATCGACTTCTAATTGTTTGACCAACAAGAGGGAACCATGACGACGACTGCTCTTGCTTTTGTCTTGGGATTTATAGGCGAGATCCACGGTATTTCCTTTTTTTTTTCAGGTTTTAAAACTTTTTATTTGCATATTAAAAAATTGTGCATTCCAATAATTAAAATCATTTGAACAACAACAACAACAAAAAAAACGGCACTCTGATTAAACTGCATTTTACAGTCTGCAGAACACCTTGGACCAGCTTTTTACTCTAGATTTCACTGTCATCCCACCCAGCTTCCTCCTTCACCAACATGCAAGTTCTTTTCCTTCCCTGCCAGACACACAGGCAGACGGGAGAGGCAGGCGCGGCCTACTTTGTCAGTAGTTCTCCACTCTTTGATGTGAAAAGGGGTAGCACAGTCATTTAAACTCGATCCAGCCTCTTTGCATCTTACAAAGTTAACTAAAAGAAGTCAAATAAGAAGGCAGTGCTTGTGGAATGTACGGTGCATACTGGCGGCGCACGCTTCACTACGACTCGCCTGCTTGCTTCTCCTGTTCAATCGTTTCTTTCGAAGGCCGTGGATTTTTCTCTTGCGTTTCTGTTTTCCTCAATTTCGACTTATCGAACTTCTCAGCCATATCGGGTTTGTCAGACATGGTTGCAGAGGGCGCCGAGCGAACTGCGAGCGAGTGAAGTCTGGTCTGCGCTGTGGCCGCCGCCGAGTGCCCCGTGGTATTTCTATGAATGTTTTCACCACAGTAGATGAATCCCTATTGTGGCTTAGTCATTTACAGGTAACATCCTTATTCATACCATTTTGGTACTGTTTTGGTATTTCTATTGGGCAAATTCCAGAGAAAAATCACTGGATCAAAAGGATGTTCATTTAAAATCATTTTGCCTCATAAAATTGCATAAAACTAGCCTTCACCAACCATGTATGAGCACGACTGTTTATCACACCCTTTCTGAGAAAGGATGTGAAAGTTCTTTTAGAGCTTTGCCAATTTGACAGGTGAAAAACCGCATCCAATGTTATGTTTATAATAGGACTTTAACACAGAATTGCCTCTGACTCAGTTTGGCCTGAGGCCCCAAGGTATGTGATAATTCCTGTAATTCAGATTGAGGAGCTGAGCTTCCTAGCCTGGACTTCTTAATAGAAAGGAGCTGACAGGGATTGGCTTTGCTCTTCTTAGCTACGCACTCTCCTCTAGTGTGTAGTTCGTTACTCAGTCATGTCCCACTCTTTGGGACCCCATGGACTGTAGTCCACCAGGCTCCTCTGTCCATGGGATTCTTCAGGCAAGAACACTGGAATGGGTTGCCCTCTTCTTCTCCAGGGGATCTCCCTGACCCAGGGGTCAAACCCCGGTCTCTCGCATTCCAGGCAGGGTCTTTACTATCTGAGCCACCAGGGAAGCCCCAGTCTGTAAGAACTCCGGAAAAATAAAAAAAGGCAGGGGAAACTGGTGATTACAATAAGGGTTTGTCTGGACAGAGTTGATATTCTGTGAGTCTCACTTCCCTCCCGGCTGGTCGGGGATGAAGTGCTCCGTGAAGCTCAGTGAGAGCCAGTTCCAGATCACCTCATTGACACAGGGCTGGGAAAGCTGTGTCTGGAGGCTGACCAAAGAGCCTGCGGCTTCAGAGTAGAAGCGAGTGGCCACGTTTGCAGTGATGTCAAGTCATGTAAGATGTGGCCGTGCTGTTGACCGGAAGTGGACCCCCGTGCAGGCCGCAGCTGGAAGCTTTCTCGCGTCCCGGCCAGCAGGACCCCCTGGAGAGGCGAGAGGAAAGAAGCCAGGGGAGCTGTACTGACGGATGGCCAGGGCCAGCGAGAGACTTGCAGGCAGCCGGCAACTGTTCAGCAGAGATGGATGTGCCGCATCAAGGCACCTGAGATGTCCTCTGCACTTAGTGTGTGTCCTCTGAAAACCCCATGAGGCACCATGAGGAGAAAGTGTACCCTGGGTGACTTCCCTGGTGGACCAGTGGTTAAGACTTTGCCTTCCAGTGCCGCGGGTGTGGGTTTGATCCCTGGTCGGGAGGCGAAGATCCCACATGCAACCGGGCCAAAAAACCCAAACACAAAATAGAAGTAATACTGTAACAAATTCAATAAAGACTTTGAAAATGATCCACATTAAAAAAAAAAAAATCCTGAAACAACTATCTGCAACCCAGTGGAATTCTGTAACAAAGTATCCCAGACTGGGTGGCAGAAACAATAGAAGGTTACTGCCCGGGAAATCCCATGGGCGGAGGAGCCTGGTGGGCTGCAGGCGGAGGGGTCGCTGAGGGTCGGACTGAGCGACTTCACTTTCCCTTTTCACTTTCGTGCACTGGAGAAGGAAACGGCACCCACTCCAGTGTTCTTGCCTGGAGAATCCCAGGGATGGGGGAGCCTGGCGGGCTGCCGTCCACGGGGTCGCACAGAGTCGGACACGACTGAAGCGCCTTAGCAGCAGCAGCAGCAGCAGCCCGGCTGTTCTGGGGGCCAAGTGTGAAGTCAAGGCGTCAGCAGCGTGGGTTTCTCCTGGGTTGTGGCAAAGGGTCTGCTCTAAGCGTCTCTGCTGGGCTGGTAGATGGCCGTCCCCTCCCTGTGTCTCTTCCTATCGTTCTCCCTCTAAGCTGGTCTGTCATGTGTCCAAATCCCCACCTTTATAAGGACACGAATCTTATTGGATTAGGGCATAACCTTGGTTACCTCACTTTAACTTGATTTCCTCTGTGAAGATCCTCGCTCCAAATAAGGCATTTTTAGGTACTGCTGGTTAGGACTCCAGCTTACCTTTACTAGGGGGAGAGGAGGGTACAGGTCAGCTCCTAGCAGGTGCCATGACTGTAAGCCATCCCAAAGGGGTCAGAGGTGAGGGGTCAGGGGCAGGAAAGGCCTTTAAGTGTTGGTAAATGTGCAGAAATGAGAACTAAAAGCCCCTCCCCTTGCCTCCATTTTTGTTTTCACTGCTCTCTCTCTGGCTGAAACTGAAAGAGGGGAGCAGCTTTACTTTTAAATGCAATTCCAGGTTTCAATTATTACACAGTTTTGGACATTTTAGTTACTGAAGTCAATATGTTTTCTGTGGCTGGAAGTGACAACACAACTCTTTTTTTTTTTTTTTTTAATCAAGGAGTGAGGAGAAAATGCAACAAAACGGCCTTCCAGAGTGAGTCTGGATAAGCAGTAGCAGGCTAAGCTGTAGCTGATTTCTGATAGCTTTCTCTGGGCTCTGCGTAGTGGCATTGCTTCCATCCTGGTTACACACTCTGCATATTATTTTTGGCTGCACCCTGCTGCGTTCGGGGGTTCCCTGACCAGGACTGAACCTGGCCCCCTGCCTTGGGAGCGCAGAGTCTTAAACACTCAACCACCAGGGAAGTCCCTAGTTTGCAACTTAAAAAAATTACTAGAGATGATGAACTTTTCTCATCTTTTTGGTCTCATATCTTTTTGTCTTTTTCTGAATGTGTGATTCGCCCTTTTGTGTGTTTTGAGTGTCAGTCACACTGTTTATTGTTTTTCTTCCAGATTCAAAGCTGCTTGTTGCGTATATTAACTCCTGTTCAGGTGTATGTGTTTTGATTTTTTTCATCTTTCAGTACGTCCTTTAACTTTTTTGAGGCATGATGATTATAATTTTTTAAGCAGTACAATCTACCAGCAATTTAAAGAGTTTCTGAGACTGATCATATTGTTAGAAAAGACAGAGGTAATGCTCTAACATAATCCTTTTCCTGGTTGAAAATCCTCATTTGATATGTGACTTTATAATGTACTAAATTCCCACATTTAAATTTTTTTCAGTTCCTTCTGACATTTCACTCCACTCCCATAGTCTCTCTGTTCTGAAACCAGTGCCGCACTGTTTTAATTATTGTTACTTTATTACACATTTTTACATACATCTGGTTAAGTTCTTCACTTTTGCACTTTACTCTGTAAAAAAATATTATGGCACATTTTGCATGCTTGGTCTTCAAGATAAAATTTAAAACTGTTCTTTTCTCTCTTTTTTTTTTTCATTTCATGTTTATTTTATTCCTCCAGGTATATTGTTAGGTCCTTTGAAAACATGAGAGGGTAGGTTTTTTATTTCATTTATTTTTCTTTTAAAAAAAGTTTATATATTTTTAATTGGAGGGTAATTGCTTTACAATGTTGCTCTGGCTAGAGAGTCCAATACTGCGTTGAATGAAAGGGATGAGAATGGGCATCCTCGTCTTTCTGAGCTTGGAGGAAATGCTTTCAGCTTTTCGTGGTTGAGTAAGATGTTGGCTGTAGGACTGTTGTACATAGCCTTCATCATAATGAGGTCTATTCCCTCTATTTCCACTCTGTTGATTCCATATTATTTTTAAATGGGGGATAGTATTTGGTGGTAATCTTCCTTCTTCTTTCCCTTGCATCTTCACAAAAGTAGTTAGGCACAACTGACCCTTTCCTGACTACTTTTGAACTGTGGTGTTGGAGAAGACCCTTGAGAGTCCCTTGGACAGCAAGGAGATTAAACCAGTTAATCCTAAAATAAATCAACAGTGAATATTCATTGGAATGAATGATGCTGAAGCTGAAGCTCCAATAATTTGGCCACCTGATGTGAAGAGCTGACTCATTTGAAAAGACCCTGATGCTGGGAAAGATTGAGGGCAGGAGGAGAAGGGGATGACAGAGGATGAGATGGTTGGATGGCATCACCAACTTGATGGACATGAGTCTGAGTAAACTCTGGGAGTTGGTGATGGACAGGGAGGCCTGGTGTGCTGCTGTCCTTGGAGTCACAAAGAGTCAGACACAGTGAGCGACTGAACTGAACTGACCACTTCTTGCGGGAAGCAAGCTCAGCCTTTACCAGCCATGACCACTAGAGGTCACAAAAGCACTTAATATAGTCACTGAAACACCAGCATGCAGTCTGGAGCATTAGCGGTTATGCAAAAATAAATCCACACAGATTGCATTTAATTAAGGTACCTCCTCAAAGTGGAATTGTGATTCCTCATAGCAGACGCATCGTCAGCCTCACTCCCCTGTCCCCTCCCCCTGCCAATACAGATGAACCCGTTAGTCACTAGTGTGCTGAGTGACATCAGTTGTGTCAACCCTCTGTGACCCCACGGACTGCAGCCTGCCAGGCTCCTCTGTCCATGGGCTTCTCCAGGCAAGAAGACTGGCGCGGGTTGCCGTGCCCTCCAGGGGGTCTTCCCCACCCAGGGACCGGCCCCACATCTTTGATGTCTCCTGCATTGGCAGGCTAGTGCCACCTGGGAACCCACTCAGTTACTGGGCAGGTAGTTGAAGTTTTCATGCATGAAACCAGCCTGGGATCCTTGCTCTTGCCTTCCATGCCCGTCTTTTTCCTTCAATGTCAATCATTAGAGCAAATGTTGGGTGCGGGACTTACACACACACACACACACACACACTTCCCTTTGTGTGTGTGTGCAGTTGTTGAGAAAAGGTCGTCTTGGTCTGATTTTTACTTTTTGGCTGTGCCATGCAACATGTGGTATCTTGCTAATAGCTCTTTGACCAGGGATTGAACCTGTGCTCCCTGCACTGGCAGTATGAAGTCCTAACCGCTGAACCACCAGGGAAGTCCCAAAGTCGTCTCTGTTTAAAAATTTCCCCCATTTTTCACTGCTCAACTGTTGTGTGTTGAATGGAGAAAACTTAGAAAACAGAGACAAATAGAGAAAAACTGATCACTAATCATTCTGTCCTGCAGAGGTGACGACTGTCACACCCTGGGGTGGGCGACACTGGGATGCTGTGCAGTCTAATCTCTTCACTGGCTATGCACGGACGTCTTTTCATGTTATCAAGCATTCATCTTCAGCACGAACTGTAGTGCCTTTTAGAACCCCGTCGTATAGGTCCACCGGGGTTCGCCTAGTTTGCTCTACTGTTGGACATACAGAGGGCTTCCCTCTTCCCCCGCCACCAGTGTTGTGCTATGCCAGCTGTGTGTGCGCACTCAGTCGTGTCCGACCCTTTGAGACCCCATAGTCTGCCAGGCTTCTCTGTCCATGGAATTTTCTAAGCAAGAACACCGGGGCGGGTTGCCGTTTCCTACTCCAGGGGACCTTCCCGACCCAGAGATTGCACCCACATCTCTTACGTCTCCCGCATCGGCAGGTGGGTGCTTTACCACCAGCGCCACCTGGGAAGCGCATCTTTCCGCCACTCCCTGAGGGCTTCTTCCAAGACGGTGACGGGCCTGGCCGTTGTCTGGGGTCCTGTGACTTCAGTTACAGCTGTGAGGGGGTGGGGACCTGGCCTGTGGGCCACGCTTCTCTACTGGGGGCCAGACTGTTGCCAGAGGGCAGGCGCTTGCTCTGAGATGCCAGGAGGGGTGGCCTGTGAGGCAGTGGCAGTTGAGTCTGTCCACGTCTGGGTTCAGTCTTAGGAAGTCTATTGAGGGTGCACATCTAAGGCCTGTTCTCTCCCAGCTGCCTTTTTTAAAAAGTTTATTTTTAAACTGAAGGATAGTTGCTTTCCAGAATTGTATTGGTTTCTGCCAAACATCAAGATGAACCAGCCATAGGTATACACCTGTCCCCTTCCTCTTGAACGTCCCAACTCTCTCCACATTCCACCCCCTGGGCTGTTACAGAACCGGCTGAGTCCCCTGAGTCACACCCAGCTGATGTTTTGACTCTTATATATCTGTGTCTGTCCTTTTATGCTTTCCGCCCCCTATAAATTTCAGAATTGGGAATTTGGGGGGTCAAAGTTGAGTATATCTTAGGTCTTCTGATACATGTTTTCATATTCTTCTCTAGAAAGTTTGTACCAATATTGACTCCAACAAGCAGAGTTTAGAGTTTCATTGTCTTAAATTTTCCTCCCAAAGATCTGTAACTACTCCAGTGTCCTGGCCTGGAGAAGTCCATGGACTGTATAGCTCATGGTGTTACAAAGAGTTGGACATGACTGAGCGACTTTCAGTTTCAGTTTTCATGGGTGTATACATATATATACATATGTAGGATAGGGTGAGGTTTTCGATACATACCTATATTTTACATCCAAAATATTATATGTATCATTTATGGAGCACAGTTACAGATATATGAGGTGAGGTGAAGTCGCTCAGTCGTGTCCGACTCTTTGCGACCCCGTGGACTGTAGCCTACCAGGCTCCTCTGTCCATGGGGTTCTCCAGGCGAGAATACTGGAGTGGGTTGCCATTTCCTATATCTACCTTTAATATATGAAACATATTATATGCTAAATTTATATTAATATTAAATATAATTATGCATAAATATAAATGATATAAAATATATTTGAAACGTGATTTACCCAGAATAAATACTGGAAATGGAAGGGGAGATTTGTGATATAACATCATTGATCTAGTTGTGAACCTTCTGGGAGTTTCATATGGAATAATTTTTGTCACATGTATGCATGAATGTATTTGTGTGTGTGTGTGTATGTTCATAATAGGTGATTTGAAAAGGAGTACTTGGTATAAGATATAAAAACAGTTTTTTAAAGATTTCCTTTGTAGAAGAAAGACTGTGTCAGTTAAACAATCAAAAAAAGATCAGAATGACCTTCCAGTATATCAGCCAGGGGCCCCTTCTCCATCACCCTACATCTAACCTCTGTCTCACCGTCATGGTCGTGAAAAACCAGACTTCTTTCACGGGTCACAGACGTTGAGACTCCAGCGATTTGCATCATTTATTTTCCATTGTGGTTTCTGTATTTTAACCAGTAATATGGTAGCGTTGAAAATACCCACTTTTGGGGGGGCATAGACTTCAAACGATGTGAACAAACGATTCCAGCCATCCTTTGGGGGACGTTCGGTAGAAGCTCAGTCCAGCTGCTCTTAGTACTGTGTGAAGTTGGCCGTGATGTGCTCGTGGTTGAAGGGTATGTAGTCAGCCACGCCTGGAAACAGAGCAAGCGGGAGTGGCCCGTGGCTGCGCTGCTGCCCGCGGGGCCCGCGCAGCACCTTGGTGGCCGGCGGGCTGCTGAGCCGCTGCGGTCGTGTCCGACTCTTGGGGACGCCATGGACTGCAGCCCGCCGGGCCCCTCTGTCCCTGGATTCCCCAGGCGGGAGCACTGGGGCGGGCTGCCGGTTCCTTCTGCAGGGCGCCTGCGTCTCGGGCCTCCTGCCTTGGCAGGCGGGCGCCTTACCACCAGCGCCCGGAAGCCCGCGCACTTGGTTAGGGGCCAGGGGAGCAAGACCCCACTCCGGTGCTCTTGCCTGGAAAATCCCACGGACGGAGGAGCCTGGTAGGCTGCAGTCCGCGGGGTCGCGAAGAGTCGACACCACTGAAGCGACTTAGCAGCAGCAGCTGCGGGCCGACAAGAGCCCCATCGAGCTGACTAGTGTGAAGGAAGCATGGAGCTGAGACGTCGAGGTCTTTTTTCCAGGCTCTCAGCTGTCATGTGGAGCAAATCTTTGGGCAAGCCCCTTAGACTGTGCCAGCCTCCTTCCCTCCTATATACAATTGGACTACTAGTATTTATGCTGAAGAATTATTTCCAGGATTAGAAATAATGACTGCGAAGTGTCTAATACAATATCTAACACATAATAAATGTGCAGGAAAGTTGTTACTATTAAAATGGTGTAGGTAAGCCAAATTGAGAGCATTCAGGTTGGGAACTCATACATTTTGGAGGACTTAAAGGGCAGTTGGTTGAGAATTTTGTCCTTCTGGGCAGGGATCACAGATTATGACATAATTGGTGATTAAGTTTGAAGTAACCAGGCGTCAGAAAGCTTGACA
>SJYX01008553.1:352030-373150 GCA_006410675.1 Oreotragus oreotragus | reverse complement strand
AGACAAAGTAGACTAGTGCTCTTTAAGGCAGAGAATATTTTAGCCTTTGTGCAAACACTTTGGAGATAGTTAAGGTTTTGCTGAGTCCGAGTTTCATTCTTTGCAATTTCTCCAAGCAAGCGTTCTTCATTCTGGCAATTTTTAAAAACAATAGTATGAAAGGAGGTGAAAAATGGGCCCTGGGGGAAGCTGTGGCCTTGATTCCCACTCCATCACATACTACGTGCGTGCCTGGGGGGAGTCTCTTTTTCCTTCCGAGACAGTTTTTCTCTACTTAAAAGGAGAGTCACTAGTACCTACAGAGTTGATGTGAACAGGAAATAACTGACATCCCGGCACTGAGAGCTGTTACCTTTCTGCCTCTCGCCGACCTCCTCTGGCTGTGAGTGTGCTGTCCTCTCATTTCACGCAGACGTGTCTTTTAACCCCGAGTGGCCGTCTTCTTAGATCACACGCTTGGGTTTTTCGTTCTTGTTTAAGTCTTTCTCACATCTGCTTTTTCTTTCTTTAGCTCTTATTACTTTAGGTCAATCCACTTTTCTTCACTGAATATTTTTTCCACGAGCTCAGAGTGGTGGTAGAATTCTTGATTTTTTTTTTTTTCTGAGCCACATAGCATATGGGACCTTAGCTCACCAAGCAGGGATCAAACTCTCACCCCTCGTAGTGGAAGTGTGGGATCTTAACTGCTGGGCCACCAGAGACGTCCAGGAGGCTTGACTTTTTTAAAAACTATTTTAAATAACTGCTCATTTGTTATCCGTTTGTCTATCTAACATTACCGTATATTCATGATATATGTGCCTATGTACATACAAGCTGTTATATATACAACTATTGTATATACACATACTCTCACAATTATTGACTAAATACATGAATGAATTAAATATGGAAATGAAAGAATTTAGACTTCGAACAGTGGGAAACGTGCCTACATTCCTTTTCTTCACTCACCTTGTATTAAAGGTGTTTTGCCACTCAGGAATTGCCAATATGTCTTGTCGTTAACATTTCCAGCGATATTGTTAATTGACGAGACCTCAAGTCCCCAGGATGTCATTCTGGTTTCAAACCTGTGAGGATAATACCATACGTGATTCACGCCTCGCTCCAAGTCAAGTAAAAAGAAAAGATGAAGGGCCAGAGGCCTGCGAAAGGCTTCAAATATCAGCCAAAGAGAAAGTGCGGATGACTAACGAGCAGATCATTCACTTCACTTGGAATTTAATAAAAATACAAATGGGTTTTAAAAGACATCAATAGGCAAATTAAAAAATGTTAATGTCTGACAATGGGCAAAAAAATTAGGTGAGCAATGGAGTAAGCATCCAAGATTGACTCCAGTTATAAAATTCATGCTTTCAGTACTTTTCAGTGACATGGAAAAATGCTTATGCAGTAACATTAAGTGAAAACGTGGGGTACACACTGGGTGAGAAATATTCATCTATCTCATGTCTATATGGATCACAGTTGTAATAACTTGGAGAAAATACCTGTAAAATTATTAAAAATATCAACAGTGATTATGTTCTGGATTGACTATGGACGCTTTGTTTTCTTCTTTATGCTTCCTCTCCCCCCAAAAAATTTCTCCTATGTATATTTACTACATTACAGTTAGAAAAATAAAATTCAGGAAAAATTAAAGCTAAGATTGGAGAGGAAGTAAAGTATACTCAGAAGACTGTTGGCAACCCAAGTACTCTAGAAACGAGGTCTTTATCCTGGCCTGTTCTGCAGACGCTGGCGCAGCTCTGGAGCTGGTCTGCGGGCTGCAGACACGTGTACCGACCCTAACCCTGAGCAGGCCCTCCCGTGTCACCCATCTGTCAGCTCCTTGGCCTTTGCCAGCCTTTCTCCCGGACGCCTCTCTGCAGAATCTGGATTATGTCATCTTTCCTTTGAAAGTAACTCATCTTTTCCTTCCCACGACTTAGCATCTTCCCCTTCCTCCTCTTACAGCTTAGCTTCTCCATATTTCCCTGCTGTTTCCTTTTTTGCAAACTATAAACATTCCCCAAAGCTTAATGTTCTCCTTTTAATTTTATTTTTTCCCCCAGTTGGGCAGTGGAGAGAACATGGGCTTCGGAATCAGTCAAATGTGCTTCAGATCTCAACTCTACTAGTGATATGTTTTGTGATCTTTAGAACATTGCTTAACAATGTCGGATCTCAGTGGTTCTATCTGTAAAATGGGAGTAATTCTGTCTCAGGTTTTAGTGGAAGCACTGTATCTGCCACCTACGACACTGTCCTTCACTTCTGTCATCGCCTCGGTCACATGAGAACCCAGTCTCCTTTGCTTACCCTGCCCTCTTTTTCTAGGACTTCTTATATACCTCCAAAAGCTTCCTGATGATTCCGTTTCAAACTCAGACAACTGAACTTGTCTAAAGGGATTGTTTTTCTCTGAAGGATATTCTTTCTTCCTGACAGTCCCATCAATAGTTCTGAAGCTTCTCTCTCTTGCCCCTCCACGTCCAGTCCCCCACAAGCCCTGGGGCATCCTCCTCGGCATGAGTGCGTCTCTCCATGATAAAGGCCCCCTCACTTTGCATAACAGCTCCGTTTCTGTGGTCACGCCCTAGCTTTCCTCCTAGTCCTTCATTCTCCAACCCAATGCACACTTTGCAACACTTTTCTTCCTCAGAAGCTTGCGATGCTTCTCCACAAGGTGCAGTCCCATTTCCTCAGCCTGGGATTTCAGGCTGCCTGCGGCATCACTCAGTCTATCCCTTCAGGCACCGTCCGTTTAGTTCAGTCCTGTATTCTGTCCCTAGTCAAGCTGGTTTATTCATCGACCCTAAATTCCTTGCTCAGTTCTGTCTCAAATGCTTCGTCCTCCTCTAAGAGTTAGAGGACTTTATACCCAACATTTGTTAACTCTGGGGTGATAATATCCCCTCTTCTTGGAATACCATCCTCTCATACCTCGCTGTGTAAGGCCTCTTCTTCGAGGCGATCCAAAAGCCACGAGACTTCCTTGACCCTTCTAATCTACTCTGTACTCTCTCTCCTTTGAATTCCTGTTTTGAAAACTCCATCATCATCTATTTAACTTTTATGAGGGCCTTTCCTCCTTACTAGGAGGCACCTCGAGGGGCTATTTGATAAAGATCGGTTACTTTATACGAAGGGGAAAAAGCAGGAATATGAGGAAGGAGAGAGAGAGAGAGTGGGAATTCAGACTGAACTTGGAAGGAGCGGCGAACGTCACTGAGCACTCACTTGAACTTGGGGTTTCGGCGCTGTGCTTCCTCTAGGACAACAAGCAGCACAGACCCTTTCTTCACACTGACACTGATGGTCACGTTGAAGAGCAGGTCCACACCCCTCAGCTGGTTCCTTATGGTGTAGACGACAGTGATGTTGGTGGCTGAGGTGGGAACAGGGCTGGGAAAGTTGGACTGAGTTGGTTGTACCTCTTGATCTGTGAAGCACACAGAGGCCAAACTTGTTAAAGATTATGGAGTTGGCAGTCTAGGTGCAAAATCTCTGATATTGGCAGAGCATCCCAGAAAGCCTTTCAAGAAATAACAATGATTCTGTGTCCTTTGTGGAGTGTTCTGAGAAACTCGGGTGACCTATGAAGCTGTCTCCCACCCTAGAGAAGTGGTCACAGCTGAAGATCCGACAGCTCCCTCAACAATGAACATTTGTTTCCTTAAAAGAATTGTTAAGCCGAAGGGAGAATTGTGAGCCCTAGGTCACATATTGTACACGGCACTCCCTGCTCACCTGGGGCTTTTTGTCAAAGAGCCTGGAAGCAAAGGTAATCTGTTTCAGACCGTTTAACAAAATACCTGGGTAACTAGTGTGCAATCCTAGGAACGACTCTATGGCCACCTTGTTCAAGCTGGGAAATCTTCGGTAAGCAGCCTGAGTTAGGTGAGTGTGGCTGGGTTTGGTACAATTGGGATTGGATTGCTTAGCTGTGGTCTCTGTAGATTCTGTCCTGAGACTGACAAGGAGCTTGCTGATCACTGCTTGTACCAGGAAGTTCAAGCAATGTAAGAAGAATCATATTTTATGCTAGTATGTGACTAGAAAGAAATACATAATATCTCTGTGCCAGGTTTTCGCCCCACCCCTGTGGTGCGCCGTGAGCATATTTTTATAGTTCTAAGTCTTGACTGTAAAGTCAGCTTTGTTCCCCTGAGCTTCCCAGGCAAACTCAACGATTGGTCGGACTTTCTTTGCTTTTGCACCGTTTCTACTCAATACTTCTTTCTTTTTAAAGAGTTTTTTTGATGTGGACCTTTGTGTAAAGTCTTTGCTGAATTTGTTACAAATTTGCTTTCATTTTATGTTTTTTTTTTGGCTGCTAGGTGTGAAGGGCAGGGAAGCCTGGCATGCTGCAGCCCATAGGGTCGCAGAGTCGGACATGACTGAGCGACTGAACACATATGGGGTCTTAGTCCCTTAATCAGGGATCGACCCTTCACCCTCTTCATTGGAAGATGGAAGCATAACCACTGGAGTGCCAGGAAGTCCCTACTTAATATTTATCTCACTCTTCCAAATACTGTAGTTTCTGACCACAGTTTATTTCCCGGCTTTGCAAAGAGCAGATATGATAAAACATAGCATCATGTTTGCTGCGCTTGTCAAAAGGATGAATGAAGTCATGCTGATTTGTTAGGACCACGGACCGTCTCTCTCCACCAGCATCCCACAAAATGCCTTACCCATAGTAGGTGCTCAGTAAACGTGTGCTGAATGAAGTGGACATGGGACTGAATTCCAAGGGCAGGACAGCATGCTAACACACAGCTCGGGGGGACTGGACGTCAGATGTGGCTTTGCCTGCCTGGAAGTCACAGGTATAGCAAGCCCTTACGCCACTTACAATTGGCCCAATTAGGTCCACCTGTCATTCCTGGCTTAAGAGGCCACGTTACAGGGGAGACCGATGTTCAGAGTCCTTACCAGGGCTGCAGGACACGTGGGGCACGTCTAGGTAGGTCTTGCCTTTCAGGGAAGGGAGGATCTGGGCAATGGACATGGGGTTTTGGAATTTCCCCTCCTTGATCTCGTCCAGTACAGTATCCACGGTCTGCTGGCAATCCCACTGCTTGTTAGGCCTCTCAGGTGTCACGGAGAGAGCCTGGGGCCAGGGAGAAGAGACACACACACACACACACACAAGTTAGGCGTAGCTGAGAGTTGGCCTTTTCAAGTCCTGTAAGAGTTAGACTCGATCACTAACCTTTGCAACCCGCCGGAGGCGCCACACAATGTCGGCCTCATTCATGGCTCTGCCCCCACTGCTTAGTGCAGTGGCTGCCACACAGCAGTCCCTCAGGAAACGTCTGAGCTACACTTAGACTGAGGCTTCCCAGGCGGCTCAGCAGTAACAAATCTGCCTGCCTATGCGTGAGGGGTAGGAGACGCAGGTTCAATTCCTGGGCCGGGAAGCTCCCCTGGAGGAGGACATGGCAACCCATTCCAGTATCCTTGCCTGGAGAATCCCAAGGACAGAGGAGCCTGGTGGGCTGTAGTCCATGGGGCCGCCTTGAGCTGGACACGGCTTGGGGGTTGAACAGCAACAACACTTATATCCAGGGAGAGCCCTCAGGGCCGCCGCACTTGCTCAGGGTACTTAGATGAAGAAGGGCGGGGAGAGCTGGCAAAGCTACCTCTGGGGAGCGCCCGGCTAGGACAACCTGGCCGTCTCACCATGGGAGACCGCTTCCGCTCCCTGCTCTGCACGCCCTTCCGGGTGCTGGCCCCTCCTTTGATCACACAGGACCGCCAGCCAGAGGGTCCTTAGCCCTGGCCACGGCGGAGGACGCAGGGGTGGGGCTAATCGCCGCGGAGGGAGAAGCCTCTTCTCTTCCCCTTCCGGCTTAGTAATCACTAAGGCGCTAGTGAAAGAGGAGAGTGAGAAAGAGGACCTAAAACTCAGCATTCAGAAAACGAAGATCATGGCATCGGGTCCCATCACTTCATGGCAAATAGATGGAGAGACAGTGGAAGCACTGACAGACTTTACTTTTGGGGGCTCCAAAATCATTGCAGATGGTGACGGCAGCTATGAAATGAAAAGACGCTTACTTCTTGGAAGGAAAGTTATGACCAACCTAGACAGCATATCAAAACACAGAGACATTACCAACCTTTGCCAACAAAGGTCTGTCTAGTCAAAGATATGGCTTTTCCAGTGGTCATGTATGGATGTGAGAGTTGGACTATAAAGAAAGCTGAACGCTGAAGAATTGATGCTTTTGAACCGTGGCGTTGGAGAAGACTCTTGAGAGTCCCTTGGACCGCAAGGAGATCCAACCAGTCCATCCTAAAGGAGATCAGTCCTGAATATTCACTGGAAGGACTGATGCTGAAGCTGAAACTCCAATACTTTGGCCACCTGATGAGAAGAACCAACTCATTGGAAAAGACCCTGATGCTGGGAAAGATTGAAGGCAGGAGGAGAAAGGGACAACAGGATGAAATGGTTGGATGGCATCACCAACTCGATGGACATGAGTTTGAGTAAACTCTGGGAGTTGGAGGTGGACAGCGAGGCCTGGTGTGCTGCAGTCCATGGGGTTGCAAAGAGTTGGACACGACCGAGCACTTGAACTGAACTGAACTGAAGGCGCTGGTGACCATCTTTCTCAGACACTTTGAAGAAGCAGGAGAGAAGCAGAAAAATCAGGACTGAGAGATAATGGTTGGATGGCATCACCAACTCGATGGACATGAGTTTGAGTAAACTCTGGGAGTTGGAGATGGACAGCGAGGCCTGGTGTGCTGCAGTCCATGGGGTTGCAAAGAGTCGGACACGACTGAGCACCTGAACTAAACTGAAGGTGCTGGTGACCATCTTTCTCAGACACTTTGAAGAAGCAGGAGAGAAGCAGAAAAATCAGGACTGAGAGATGATAGAGTGAGCCCTAATATCTTATCTGAGACATTTATTCTGATTAATTCTGAAATCCCCTGGATCCTCTAGTTTATGTGAAATAGTAAATCTCAGCTTTGTGTGTGTTTTTTTTCCTTAAGCAGAAACTGTTGGAGTTTCTGATATTTGCATAGTGATTCTTGAGGAGTACACTGTGCGAGTCTCTCTACTGAGTCTCCTGTCTCATTTTGGTGAAATAGAAACCGTGGCTCCTGCCCTACCTTTGGAGTGGTCATTGGAGGTTCAGTTGGGATGTTATGCAAAAGCACTAAAAAAAAATTTTTTTTTTTTTTACCAAGTCTCCTGGAATCTTAGTTCTCCAACCAGGGATGGGATCGGTGCCCCCGCAGCGCAAGCCCGGAGTTTTAACCACAGGCCTGTCGAGGAAGTCCCTGCAACAGCATTTTGTGATGTATGATGTGGAAGCTGTCCTTCCGTCTCCCTCTCTTTAGGGTTATACTGACCGCAGCCACCAGACCATGTTAATGTGCTGGGGTTGCTGACAACTGATTCACCTGAAGCTTCGAATGAAAAATGGGAGATGGGAGAGGGAAACCAGACATGGATGTGAGCTGGAGAGAGCCGTGTGAGCAAACAGGCAGCTCTGACAGGCACTGTTGACGCCCACACCCATGAGAGCGGCTCTTCCCAGACTCCACTTTACTGGAATCTGTGGTTAAAGGCCATCAGTTAGGTTTCCCAGAAACCACACCTCGTCTGCTAGCCACGTTCCCCTCCCAGACCCCGCTAAGTGATCTGTATCCCTTTGGGATAAAACATCACAAACACCAACTCTTTAGAAAGGAGTGATGCATTAAGCAAAAAGAGGAGGGGGCGGCAGAGGATGAGGTGGTGAGATGACATCACTGACTCAGTGGACGCGAGTTTGAACGATCTCAGGAAGACGGTGGGCTTCCCTGGTGGCTCAGACGGCAAAGCGTCTGCCTGTAATGCGGGAGACCCGGGTTCGATTCCTGGGTCAGGAAGATCCCCTGGAGAAGGAAATGGCAATCCACTCTAGCACTCTTGCCTGGAAAATCCCATGGATGGAAGAACCTGATAGGCTACAGTCCATGGGGTCGCAAAGAGTCGGACACGACTGAGCAACTTCATTCACTCACTCAGGAAGACGGTGGAGGACAGGGGAGCCTGCTGCCGTATGTGGTGCTGCAGTCCGAGGGGTTGCAGAGGCCCGTCACGACTCAGCGACGGCCGGCAACGTCGCTGCATTAATTGTTAGAAGTCAGTAATAGCTTGGCAGGAGAAGTTTGCAGCCTGGCAGGAGAAGTTTACCTCTCCAAGTTAAGTTCTTGCCAGAGGAACCTTGAAAGCATTGGCAAGTTGATGGAAGAAAGATCAGGGCTTCAGGAACAGAGGGAAGGCCCATGAGTGCCCCTGGGAAGCAATGCGAGTGATCTAGGTCACTTGAAGGGCAATGATAGCAGGCAGAGGTGACTGAAGGCTGCAGAGGAAGCTTAATTCACCTTATTCCCTTGGGAGAGACCACAATTATTAAAATCCACATTACATCTGTGATTCTTTTATACCTTTGCTATGATGGGGAAAATGAAATCCCAAGGGAGTCATTTTCCCATATTTGCCCAAGATGGCGGTCCGTCTGGGATTCAAGATCAAGCTGTTAGAGCCTTAGAAACCTTGATGCTGAAGCTCCAATACTTTGGCCACCTGATGTGCAGAACTGAGTCACTGAAAAAGACCCTGATGCTGGGAAGGACTGAACACAGGAGGAGAAGGGGGCAACAGAGGATGAGGTGGTTGGATGGCATCACCGACTCAATGGACATGAGTTTGAGCAAGCTCTGGGAGTGGGTGAAGGACGGGGAAGACTGGCGAGCTGCAGTCCATGGTGTTCAACACGACTGAGAGACTGGACGGCAACAGAAACACTTGGCTTTCGACACCAGAATATTTTAGGTTAGAACAAGTTTATATAGTAGATACCTGGTGGTTTCAGACTTCAGACTGCCTGGGTAAGAAACTCTGGCATGATGGGGTTAGGGAGAGGCAAGAAGTCCACCTGGCCTTTGACATTTGGATACGAATGAGGCCGTGCCTTTTTCCAAGGACAACTTTACCTCTCAGGTACAACTTATCACAGAGTACCTTGCAGAACTGACAAACCAAATTAGCAAAAGCAAACACCTGTCTCCCTGGCACTAAGGAGAGCAAGGTTATCTTAAGTGAGTCGTGAACAAAACACCATGGATTTCTTCCAGACTTCCTTTGTTCCATTACAAAGCTTTCTGGACCAGAGCCCTGGGAATACGCTTGTGTGATTCGGCCAGCAAAAGAGTGTTTTGTTCTCTGGCAAAATTCCACTGACCGCAACATGATGTAGAAACTGATTTTATTTTCGTTAGTTGGCTCCATGGCACACTGGGGATTTTAACCACTCTTATGTGTAGCATGAAAGAGCTTCTAGTCCATTTATGCCCCTTGCTGATTTTTAATCTTAGTTTTTAAAATATTAAAAAATTGAGATGTAATTGACATGGAACATTATATTCGTTTCAGGTATACTGTTTATTTTATGGGGAATTCCATGGAAAGAGGAGCCTGGCGGTCTATGGCTGACTCATGGGGTTGAAAAGAGTTGCACACAACCAAAGGACTAACACATACACACACAGAGTGGGTTATGAGGGGGTGGGCCAAAACTGAGGGACACTTAAAGGAGAGTTGACCTAGAAATAGAGGTAGGAGAACACAGAGTGTAGTGGGGCTTGGAGAGCTCTGTCCAGCACCAGGGACTTTTTCTTGATTTTGGTGGGCTTTCCTTCCCCTGGTGGCTCAGTTGGGGGAAAAAGAAAATCTGTCTGCAATGCAGGAGACCTGGGTTTGATCCCCAGGTGGTGAAGATCCCCTGGAGAAGGGACTGGCAACCCACTGCAGTATTCTTGCCTGGAGAATCGCATGGACAGAGGAGGCTGGCGGGCCACAGTCCATGGGGCCGCAAAGAGACACAGCTGAGCGACTGACAACACCTCTTCCCCGTACATACCTACCTGTGTGCCAGGAAAACGTGCAAGGAAACTATTTGGCTCCTTCTTAACTCTACTACAGCTGTCTCTGAACAACAGAAGGCATCACAGTACAATTTCTAAAGGTCTGGACTCTATGATCTTTGCTTCTCTCAGTGGAGGACAAACAAGGACAGAGATCAGAGACAAAGAGCTGAGTCTGGGACTCAGGGCTAGACTGATACCTGGCATGGCAAGGGCGTTTCCTCCTGCCGTGGGATACGTGAGCCCGAGGAGAAGAGCACAGGAGGATTGCATGGGGCTGAATCCCCTCACTTCCTACTGAATGATTGGCTGCTTTTGTTGTATGTTTCTGGAGAGTTCCCCCCTCAAGGGTCTGGGCAGTGACCTGCTCTGCCACATCCACCCACTGGGAGCAGAACTGGAGCCACATGTGGGGTCTCCTATCCCCTCATCCCCAAGTCCTACAACCCCATACCTCAGCCCTCATTAGCCCCTTTTCTTCCTGAAGCAGTTTTTTTTTCCCTCGGGTGTGGCCTCTAGGGTACCCCTCTTCCCTTAGGGAAAATCTTACTCCACCTCCAGTTCAATTACAAGTCTAAAGATTAAGAAACATCTCGAGTGAATTCTTCAAGATCCTGGGGACGCCTGTGGACTACTCTTTGGTAAAGATATGAAAGCAGTAGAGGGATTTCCCTGGTGGTCCAGTGGCAAGACTCCATGCTCCCAATGCAGGGTGCCTGGGTTCACTCTCTGGTCAGGGAGCTAGAGCCCACATGTTGCAAACTGAGTTCATATGACCAACTAAAAGATCTCATGTGCCACAAGACTGAGAGTTTGCATGATGCAGCTACAGATTCCACGTGCTTCAACAAAGATCAAAGATCCCATGTGCTGCAACGAAGATTCAGTTCAGTTCAGTTCAGGTCAGTCGCTCAGTCATGTCCAACTCTTTGCAACCCCGTGAATTGCAGCACACCAGGCCTCACTGTCCATCACCAACTCCTGGAGTTCACCCAAACTCATGTCCATGGAGTCAGTGATGCCATCCAGCCATCTCATCTTCGGTCTTCCCCTTCTCCTCCTGCCCCCAATTCTTCCCAACATCAGAGTTTTTTCCAATGAATCAACTCTTCGCATGAGGTGGCCAAAGTATTGGAGTTTCAGCTTTAGCATCAGTCCTTCCAAAGAACACCCAGGACTGATCTTTAGAATGGACTAGTTGGATCTCCTTGCAGTCCAGGAGACTCTCAAGAGTCTTCTCCAACACCACGGTTCAAAAGCATCAGTTCTGCGGTGCTCAGCTTTCTTCACAGTCCAACTTTCACATCCATACATGACCACTGGAAAAACCATAGGCTTAACTAGACAGACCTTTGCTGGCAAAGTAATGTCTCTGCTTTTGAATATGCTGTCTAGGTTTGTCATAATTTTCCAAGGAGTAAGTGTCTTTTAATTTCATGGCTGCAATCACCATCTGCAGTGATTTTGGAGCCCCCCAAAATAAAGTCTGATGCTGTTTACACTGTTTCCCCATCTATTTGCCATGAAGTGATGGGACCAGATGCCACGATCTTCGTTTTCTGAATGTTGAGCTTTAAGCCAACTTTTTCACTCTCCTCTTTGTCTTTCATCTGGAGGCTTTTTAGTNCCACAGGCCTGTCGAGGAAGTCCCTGCAACAGCATTTTGTGATGTATGATGTGGAAGCTGTCCTTCCGTCTCCCTCTCTTTAGGGTTATACTGACCGCAGCCACCAGACCGTGTTAATGTGCTGGGGTTGCTGACAACTGATTCACCTGAAGCTTCGAATGAAAAATGGGAGATGGGAGAGGGAAGCCAGACATGGATGTGAGCTGGAGAGAGCCGTGTGAGCAAACAGGCAGCTCTGACAGGCACTGTTGACGCCCACACCCATGAGAGCGGCTCTTCCCAGACTCCACTTTACTGGAATCTGTGGTTAAAGGCCATCAGTTAGGTTTCCCAGAAACCACACCTCGTCTGCTAGCCACGTTCCCCTCCCAGACCCCGCTAAGTGATCTGTATCCCTTTGGGATAAAACATCACAAACACCAACTCTTTAGAAAGGAGTGATGCATTAAGCAAAAAGAGGAGGGGGCGGCAGAGGATGAGGTGGTGAGATGACATCACTGACTCAGTGGACGCGAGTTTGAACGATCTCAGGAAGACGGTGGGCTTCCCTGGTGGCTCAGACGGCAAAGCGTCTGCCTGTAATGCGGGAGACCCGGGTTCGATTCCTGGGTCAGGAAGATCCCCTGGAGAAGGAAATGGCAATCCACTNAGTTTGAACGATCTCAGGAAGACGGTGGGCTTCCCTGGTGGCTCAGACGGCAAAGCGTCTGCCTGTAATGCGGGAGACCCGGGTTCGATTCCTGGGTCAGGAAGATCCCCTGGAGAAGGAAATGGCAATCCACTCTAGCACTCTTGCCTGGAAAATCCCATGGATGGAAGAACCTGATAGGCTACAGTCCATGGGGTCGCAAAGAGTCGGACACGACTGAGCAACTTCATTCACTCACTCAGGAAGACGGTGGAGGACAGGGGAGCCTGCTGCCGTATGTGGTGCTGCAGTCCGAGGGGTTGCAGAGGCCCGTCACGACTCAGCGACGGCCGGCAACGTCGCTGCATTAATTGTTAGAAGTCAGTAATAGCTTGGCAGGAGAAGTTTGCAGCCTGGCAGGAGAAGTTTACCTCTCCAAGTTAAGTTCTTGCCAGAGGAACCTTGAAAGCATTGGCAAGTTGATGGAAGAAAGATCAGGGCTTCAGGAACAGAGGGAAGGCCCATGAGTGCCCCTGGGAAGCAATGCGAGTGATCTAGGTCACTTGAAGGGCAATGATAGCAGGCAGAGGTGACTGAAGGCTGCAGAGGAAGCTTAATTCACCTTATTCCCTTGGGAGAGACCACAATTATTAAAATCCACATTACATCTGTGATTCTTTTATACCTTTGCTATGATGGGGAAAATGAAATCCCAAGGGAGTCATTTTCCCATATTTGCCCAAGATGGCGGTCCGTCTGGGATTCAAGATCAAGCTGTTAGAGCCTTAGAAACCTTGATGCTGAAGCTCCAATACTTTGGCCACCTGATGTGCAGAACTGAGTCACTGAAAAAGACCCTGATGCTGGGAAGGACTGAACACAGGAGGAGAAGGGGGCAACAGAGGATGAGGTGGTTGGATGGCATCACCGACTCAATGGACATGAGTTTNCAAGGGAGTCATTTTCCCATATTTGCCCAAGATGGCGGTCCGTCTGGGATTCAAGATCAAGCTGTTAGAGCCTTAGAAACCTTGATGCTGAAGCTCCAATACTTTGGCCACCTGATGTGCAGAACTGAGTCACTGAAAAAGACCCTGATGCTGGGAAGGACTGAACACAGGAGGAGAAGGGGGCAACAGAGGATGAGGTGGTTGGATGGCATCACCGACTCAATGGACATGAGTTTGAGCAAGCTCTGGGAGTGGGTGAAGGACGGGGAAGACTGGCGAGCTGCAGTCCATGGTGTTCAACACGACTGAGAGACTGGACGGCAACAGAAACACTTGGCTTTCGACACCAGAATATTTTAGGTTAGAACAAGTTTATATAGTAGATACCTGGTGGTTTCAGACTTCAGACTGCCTGGGTAAGAAACTCTGGCATGATGGGGTTAGGGAGAGGCAAGAAGTCCACCTGGCCTTTGACATTTGGATATGAATGAGGCCGTGCCTTTTTCCAAGGACAACTTTACCTCTCAGGTACAACTTATCACAGAGTACCTTGCAGAACTGACAAACCAAATTAGCAAAAGCAAACACCTGTCTCCCTGGCACTAAGGAGAGCAAGGTTATCTTAAGTGAGTCGTGAACAAAACACCATGGATTTCTTCCAGACTTCCTTTGTTCCATTACAAAGCTTTCTGGACCAGAGCCCTGGGAATACGCTTGTGTGATTCGGGCAGCAAAAGAGTGTTTTGTTCTCTGGCAAAATTCCACTGACCACAACATGATGTAGAAACTGATTTTATTTTCGTTAGTTGGCTCCATGGCACACTGGGGATTTTAACTACTCTTATGTGTAGCATGAAAGAGCTTCTAGTCCATTTATGCCCCTTGCTGATTTTTAATTTTAGTTTTAAAAATATTAAAAAATTGAGATGTAATTGACATGGAACATTATATTCGTTTCAGGTATACTGTTTATTTTCTGTTTGTATATACTGTCAGATGATTGCAGTATAGTCTAGCCATGCATTGCCACACAGAGTTTCACAGTTGTTATACTGTGATGAAAACTTAAGATTTACTCTCTTAGTAACTTTTAAATATATGATATAGTAGTATTAACTCACCATGCTATACGTTGCATTGCTAATTTAATATACAGAACACGAAACCATTCTGTACATCCTCCTGCACTAATCCAGAACTAAATTAGGTTTAGGGCTGGCATCATAACACCGCGATTCTGCTTCTTTATTTTTTATTGATTTATGGGCTTTCCAGATGGCTCAGCTGGTAAAGAATCTGCCTGCAATGTGGGAGTCCTGGGTTCAGTCCCTGGGTTGGGAAGGTCCCCTGGGGAAGGGAAAGGCTGCTGCTAAGCTGCTAAGTCACTTCAGTCGTGTCCGACTCTGTGTGACCCCACAGACGGCAGCCCACCAGGCTCCCCCGTCCCTGGGATTCTCCAGGCAAGAACACTGGAGTGGGTTGCCATTTCCTTCTCCCAATGCATGAAAGAGAAAAGTGAAAGGGAAGTCACTGAGTCGTGTCCAACTCTTCTCGACCCCATGGACCGAAGCCCACCAGGCTCCTCTGTCCATGGGATTTTCCATGCAAGAGGACTGGAGCGGGGTGCCAAGGCTACCCACTCTAGTGTCCTGGCCTGGAGAATCCCATGGATTGCATAGTATTGTTTTAGTTTCAGGCGTATAGGATAGTGCTTCGGTATTTTTGGAGACTATATCACCAGAGAATGGCTATGAAGCCCTGTGAACACAGCACAGCCTGTTGTTTATCTGTTTTGTACCTAGTAGTTTGTCTCTGCAACCCCACGGCCCTAACTTGTCCTCCTGCTTCTCCCACGGCGTTGCTCTCCGTGTCTGCGAGAGTGTTTCTCTTTCGCATACGCAGTCGCTGTTTTATCTTTTAGATTCTACACGTGAGTGATGTCATACAGCATCTGTCTTTTTCTGCCTGTTTGATCTCACTAAGCCTAATGTGGTGACTCTCTGGTTCTCGGGCGTTCCACGTTGGCAAGGTTATGGTGTTGTTTTTCTCTTACTCCCATAGGGCTCAGAAGGGAAAGAATCGGCCTGCAATGAGGGAGAACCAGGTTTGATCCCTGGGTTGGGAAGATCCCCTGGAGAAGAAAATGGCTACCTAGTCTGGTATTCTTGCCTGGAAAACCCCATGGACAGAGGAGCCTGGCAGGCGACAGTCCATGGGGTCGCAAAGAGTCAGACACGACTGAAGCAACTTGACTTCACTTCACTTTATAGGGCGTTTTGAGGTGATTTGGCTGCTCTAGTTGGTTCTCTCTGTTCCTGCTATTTTACTGGTGTGTTTTCCATAGGAGGCTGCTGCCCTAATCAGTGGAGGGAGGTGTGTGTGTGTGTGTGGTTGTGTTTGGAGCTGTGTCAAGCAGCATCTTACAGCATCTTACAGCATCCGAGCCTGAGAGTCTACCCGGGGAACACTGCACAGACTGTAGCCTGGGTGGGCAGGCGCATCTGGCCTTGCCATGCAGCAGGGATCATTGTGAGGCTGAATTGACATCGAGAGAGTAAAGCAGCTTGACAAAGATTATACGTCTCGGCAGCTTTGGCTTATTTTCATTAATCCTTTTGAATATGATCCCACAATTTTTGGGATCACTTTACAAGGCTGATAAAAGAACATTTGATTGGCAAGAGGCAATCAGAAAAGTCGATGTTACTTGAGGACTTACTCGAATAACCTTAGTTTTTAAAATATACCAAACTCTCAGGCGAACTCACTTCAGTTGTGTCCGAGACACTGTTCAACCCCGTGGACTGGAGCCCGCCAGGCTCCTCTGCCCGTGGGATTCTCCAGGCAAGAACACTGGCGTGGGCGGCCTTGTCCTTTTCCAGGGGATCTCCCCGAGCCAGGGACTGAACCTGGGTCTCCTCTGTCTCCTGAACTGGCAGGTGGGTTCTTTACCACTAGCGCCGCCTGGGAATTTTTATGAACAAACTGATCATGACTAATAGTAAATGAATACATTTCTTGGAGTTATTATTTTTCCCCAAGGAAACAAAGAGAGTTCATGTACATTTGTTTTTATACTTCACCTGTGAAGTAGAGGGGAGTTAAGGCTCGCCTGCATTTTTTGGGGGGCAGACTGTGTGCATGTGGGGCCCATTTTCCTGACCAGGGACTGAACCCGCCTCTCCTGCAGGATGCGCTTACCTGCATGGCGAGGCCGGTGCTGTAGATGTCTCCGATGATGCCATTGCCTCGGATCCTCGCGCTGATATCCTCCACGATCTTCTTCAGCAACTGAGCGAACAGGGCACGGTACCCATCCTCTGAACCTATGGGGATCCTGTTGTACATACAGGTCAGAGCCAAGGTCGCCACTGCTCCTGCATCTGTGAATCACAGCAGAGGGTAAGGCCACCCCCTCCTCACTTTGAACAACCAGCATTCGACTGTTGGATAACGGGGGCTTTCCTAGTGGATTAGTGCGTAAAGAATCTGCCTGCAGTGCAGGAGACCCGGGCTTGAGTCCCTGGTCAGGAAGGTCCCCTGGAGAGGGAAATGGCATCCCACTCTGGCACTCTTGCTGGAGAATTCCATGGACAGAGGAGACGGACAGGCTGCAGTCCATGGAATCATAGAGTCAGACACGACGGTGGGGCTAACTTCGGTTTTTCACTTTGCTGCGTTCAGTAACCTCCCTGACCCTGCAGGGCGGCCTGTGAGACAGGCCCTCGGATTGTGTCCATTTCAGGGGTGAGGGTATGGAGACTCAGGGCGGTCGGGGAACCGCCCAGGGTGGCATAGCTGGTAAGGAGCAAGGGCCTGAGAGCGCCACCGCAGGACGCCACGGCTCACGCCTCGAAGGCAAGCTGACTGGCAGTGCTTTCAACCCCCTTCGCGTGTCCCAGCATTTATCCATCAAAAAGTCGGTGCCTGGTGAAGTCCTGGCCGTCGTTACTTCTTAGTGAAGCCTCCTCTGTCATCCCACCCGGCAGGCGCCTGTTTTCTGAGCTCCCCCAGCACTCGCTGTTGGTACCTGCATTGCCCTCTCTGCCCTCTCTCCTTACCTTGCTGGGGAGCTCTCGGATGAGGGGCCGGTGGGGCTGCCTCCTCCGGGGTACCCCGTGCCGGGGTCCTCGGCCCCTTCCTTCTTATTATGGTGAAGTAAATGGACAAACTCTGGCACGGTGAGACCAGAACAAACCAGAGGCTTGCCAGATAGCAGTTTTTTCCCTTGCTAATCTTTTCCTCGCCAGATAGCAGTTTTTCCCTCACTAATCTTTTCCTCCCCACCCTAATCTCCACCCCAAGGTTGCATCGTCTTGCTGAGGATGACACTGTCGGCCGAGAAGTCCCAATTTCCTGAACTGGCAGAGACACCCCGGCCACCAGAAGGTCCCTGATGTGAGACAGAGGCCAGTCTGTTTGGCCCACAGGGAAGATGCCTGAGCAAATATCGACCTGAGTGTTGGTCTCGTGGGGACTGAAATGAGAGAGGTCGCTGAAGCTGCATATGTAAGGGATGAAAACGTGAGCTGATGCTGTTGCTTAGACAATGGCGGAGGAGAAAAGGTGACCGCAAATGAGGGACCTCACAGAGGGCATCATGCCGAGAAGGGGTCATTATGTGTGATGGGGTGGAGGAGAGAGTGTGCACTCACAGGCAGCCTTGCAGGATGCAGGAAGAAGGTTCCAGTACATCACTGAAGGAGAGCATCAAGGCTTTAAGGTTCAGAGAGGAGCTGTTCAATGTCAAGAGAATGTTTGGACGTCGTAAGGAGAAGCCGTGAGAAGAACAGGGTGTGGACGCATCAGTTCAGTTCAGTTCAGTTCAGTTCATTCGCCCGGTCGTGTCCGCAGCACGCCAGGCCTCCCTGTCCATCACCAACTCCCAGAGTTCAGTAGGGATTAAAGAGGAGGCTCAGCGTGGGGCTGAGTCTAGACATTGGTTTAATAATTTAACTGCTGTTTGGGAATGACTCCTGACTTGGATGACATGCTTGTTGGTTCCAGTGGAGATTCTGAAACTGCCAGACACGTCAAGGCATGTCCTGGTTTTCTGTTTTCCTTCTCTCTTTCGTGTGCACCTTACGTTTTATTTATCCCTTGCACGTCCACCAAGTGTCTGCCCAGCATCTCTCACCTGCTGACGTCTTCCTGGCCCTCCCCTCCTCCTCCATGGAAAGCACCCCCGACCACGGTTCCCCCAGCTCTACCCCTCAGTGACCTTGGTGTTCCAAGCTCAGGGCAGCGTTTAAGCCAGTGACTTACCCACGTCAAAGGGAGAGGAGCTGGCCAGCAGGGTTTTGGCGAAGCGGGCTGCTATGGGTAAGGCCGTCTCCGGGTTGTTCTGGCACAGTGCCAGGATGGCCAGACTGGGCCCATAGAAGGTAGAAGCNTCTACCCCTCAGTGACCTTGGTGTTCCAAGCTCAGGGCAGCGTTTAAACCAGTGACTTACCCACGTCAAAGGGAGAGGAGCTGGCCAGCAGGGTTTTGGCGAAGCGGGCTGCTATGGGTAAGGCCGTCTCCGGGTTGTTCTGGCACAGTGCCAGGATGGCCAGACTGGGCCCATAGAAGGTAGAAGCATAGGAATCGAGGCCTTGAGAGAGGACAGGAGCCTGTGTGAGACTAAAGTTCCCCATAAAGAAGGCATTTGTGGAAAAGGAAAAGCCAGAGGCCTTTGAAATGGACGTGGCTAGAAATCCTGTCCAGAAAGAAAGATACTGTATTGGCACGAGATAACTTCCTGTGTCTCAGAACAAGAATGGCATCTGGCAGGGGAACGGAATCAAAGGGAGGCTGCTGTCTTCAGGCGAAGGCACGCAATCAGGTCCTCCCTTCGCTGGACCGAAGTGGAGATCTCACATGGGGATTATCGGAGTGACCTGAGTGGAGGAACACCGGGTCTCTTCCCTCCACGTCCACCCTCCCCTCNCGGAATCAAAGGGAGGCTGCTGTCTTCAGGCGAAGGCACGCAATCAGGTCCTCCCTTCGCTGGACCGAAGTGGAGATCTCACATGGGGATTATCGGAGTGACCTGAGTGGAGGAACACCGGGTCTCTTCCCTCCACGTCCACCCTCCCCTCCTTCTCTTTGCAGATTTGAAATTCTCAGGAAGGGCCATTTGCCTCACTTCCCCACTCCCTTCTGATGAGGTCTTACTGGAAGGTGTCCAGTTCTCCATTTGGGTCCGCAGAGTTGATACTTTGTCCCCAGGGTCTCGGCAGGAGGAGGTGAGGGCCATGATGGTGAGGGCGAGCTGACCAGTGGTCAGGTCTGTGGAGGAGAGAACAGTACGGTTAAACAAAGGCATTCCCAGAGGGGAGAGCGCCAGCGGTCAGGCTGAGCTCTCTGCTTCTTTCCATATCATTTTTGATTTTTTAAAAATAATGTGATCAGATAGTTTTTTGACCTTTCTTAAGGAAGGAAGTGTGGGAAGACACTGCAGGAGTGTTTAACCTGGTGACCTCTATGTGGTTTGACCACCCCATTCGGATTTCCTGGTATCTGTTTAGGAAAGCAGCAAGCACACCCCTGCAAGTCCCTATGGAAACATGTCTAGTTACAAGACACTTTCAGCTCCACTCAAGCTCCTCTAACTTGGACCTCCAGGCAACTCCTGTGAGGTGCACAGAACAGAGACTTTATTGCTTTTGTTATTATTGCTGTTCGTGCTTAAAGTATTTATTCTTTTTGGTCATGCCGTATGGAATATGGGGGTCTTCCCCAGCCAGGGATTGAACTTGCATCATCTTGCATTGGAAGTGTGGAGTCTTAACCACCGGACCGTCGAGGAAACCCTGTTTATTAATGTTGTTGTTACTCGAATGACCTGCATTTTGTGAAAGACAGAGGTGAGGTTGGTGGGGATCTGTGAGCCCTTCAGGGTCACAGAGTTAGTAGGTGGCGGAGTCAGACCCGGAAGCCTGCTCATTTACGTTTAATCTGCGCTCTTTCTGCTTTGCTGCCCTCCTGTGTGGCTGCGCCAGCCCGAGTTCCCGTCCTTCCGGGGAGGCAGGGAAAGGTGTTCGGGTGACTTAGGCAGTGTCGCAGGTAGCGCTGGGGTGGAGGCTCTTGGGGAGGGGTCTGGGAGTGGAGGTTCAGGGAGCCCGCTAAGCGACCCTGGTTTCTCACCGGCTGTGTCGCTGGCCATGAGATCGAAAGTCAGGAGCTTCTGGGCCTCCACGTTGTAAGCTCCTGCCAGGTTCATAGCGATCAGGACGCTGGGGTTTGGAAAGGTGGAGTGGATCACCGAGTCCTCCATGGTCACTTGGATGCCATCCACCCAGGCCTGCTCTGCTGAGGGAACAGCTGCGAAGGGCAAAGCCATCTACTAACCCCTTCATCCCCACTCTCTCTTCTCAGAAATGTTTTCTGCATCTCTTAGGAGAAAGCGTCTTTTAGCTTTGGTATCCTTGGAGATGCCCGCATTGGGGGTGATTATTAAAGAGAAACAGAGAAAACGCTGAGGTTTCCTTCTGAGGCCAGTTAGTCCCTGCAGGCCCGCTCAGTCACGCAGTCGTGTCCGACTCTCGTGACCCCATGGCCTGTCGCCCGCCAGGCTCCTCTGTCCATGGGATTCTCCAGGCAAGGAGACTGGAGTGGGCTGCCATGCCCTCCTCCAGGAGATCTTCCCAACCCAGGGATCGAACCTGGGTTTCTGGCATTGCAGGCGGATTCTTTACCATCTGAGCCCCCGGGGAACCCCAGTTAGTCCCTGCATCTTTCCAAAGAACTCTGGTCTTTAAGAAAGTGATTTTTTTACTTCCAACATCAAACGCTGTGGCGCACAGACATGTCACGCTGTTTCCAGCATGTTCCCAGAAATCACTGATTCCCTTGCATCCATCCTTTTCTCACTTTTGCATGAGATGTGAGAAGGACCTGGGCTATGACCTAGCCTCAGCAGGCACCCAACATTCTCACCACCAGTGGCTCATGGTCAGAACAGTCACTGAGGGTCTCCCCCCGAATCATCAACCAT